>JAAAKQ030164412.1:0-12641 GCA_010016005.3 Zanna intricata | reverse complement strand
CCATCAGATTCGACAGCGTACCATGTACGTGTACCGCCCTAACGTAATATCAATATTCGTACCTGCAAAGGCCCTGCAACCATCGACCATGCCAACATAAGTCGCAGGCTGGTCAACGCAATTAAACATCTCAAAATTATGCTGCGTGATGAAACCTTCCATCAATTCACCGTTCTCATCAGTTGCACCACTATTCCAAAGAATTGACTTCGAATTTACGTCAGCACCTATTATAACAAGGGACGCTCCTACCAACCGCAGGATTCCGTCCCACTTCCGCAAGTGGTCCTCCATGGAATCTTGATACTGAAAGTATGAGCTCATGACAAAAAGTTCCTCACCTTCAACCGTGAGCTGGACTACTACATGGTGGGTATCCGACACCTGCCTTACAAAGACAGTATCCAATCCCTTCTGCACAGGATTACGGACATGCTATTTGAACAGACATAAAATTTTTTCCATCCACCGAAACCTAGCAGATCACCGTGTATTGCATACGGGTGCTGCAGCAATATCACATCTAAGCTCTGACGTTCAGCTACCTCACCTAACTCCGCCATTACGACATAGGCACCCTGGGCATTTACCTGGCCGAATTTAACCATGCAAAGAGCAGAAATATATCTCCACGGTCCTCACATGGCAAGGACAATTCTTGCTCGTAACCAAGTGCCCACATTGCTTTCGCAATCGCTTGCAATTCACACACGTCGGAGCTTCCGTCCTACATGGACACGCCTCACGCTTGTGGCCTTCCTCCCCGCAGTGAGAACACACTTCCTTATTAGGGCAAAACTTAGCCCTGTGGCCAAACCTGCAGCATTTAAAACAGCACTGAACGTCAATAAACTTTTTTACACGACAGGAGCCGAAATCAACATATAATTGACCAGCAGTCACAAACTTATACTATCATAACCGACATAAAACTTGTTCCATCCACCAAAACCTGGCAGATCACCCTGAATAACATATAGGTGCTGCAGCAATATCACATCTAAATTCCAACGCTCAGCTACCTCACCTACTTCTGCTATACCGACATAGGCACCCTGGGCATTCACCTGCCTGAACTTAACTATGTAACGACGGAAATACATCTCCACGGCTCGCACATGGCAAGGACAATCCTTGCTCGAAACTGAGTGCCCACATTGCTTGCGTAATCGCTTGCAATTTACGCACGTCGTAGCATCTGCCCTACGCGGATACGCCTCTCTCTTATGACCCTCCTCACCACAGTGTTCGGGCAAAACTGTGGTCAAATCTGCAGCACTTGAAAAAGCGCTGAACATCAACGAACTCCTTAATGCGACAGGAGCTGAAATCCATGTACAATCAACCTACAGTCGTGAACTTGTCTAGACTGTGAGCTTGTTTAGTAAGTGAGTATGACGTCATACTGTGAGATGTCATACTCACTTACTTACTTATATACAAACGAAGTGGCTGGATCAACCCTAGCCTACCACGCAACTAAAGCTCACTGTATTCCTTCTACCACACACTCAATGGGCGAACCCACAAATGCGACTACCCGCAGCGAGCCACGGGTAGCCGGGACCTTCTGTATCCCCCTGTCACTCGCTGCACCTTTTCGCCGCTACTGGATCAAGTACTTGTTGATCGAGACCGACACGCAATCACTGATCACGGCCCTTGCTCCGAAGAGTGCAAACAGGACTAAGGGAAATTAAAAAGCTCCCTTTGCTTGTAACAGGGACTTACAACCAGCAATTGTTGCCACTCTCTTCGCCAACAATGAGGCAGGTGCTTGGGCAAATTTAACGCCAATTACCCTGGTATAAATCCGTGAAAAACGGTTATGATGAGTCTCACCAGTTGGTGTAAATGTTACCACAGTCAAAAACTTCAGCAATAATCACAAACTGGGGAAGATACACACTCGACCCCAATTCAAAATAACACCAAAGGGACCTTATGTGTTACAGAAATTATAAAATTTGAAACCAGTCGATGTTTTAAGTCTACAGTTAATTAATGAGATAGCCTTAATTATTTACTTATTTATGAACCGATTATTAATAAAGAGAAATGGTAGTACAATTACAACATAAGAAGTGGAATTGGTATATAACAACAGTATTGGAATAAAAACTATATTATATGATGCTATAGTTGAAGGAAAATAATGGCCTTTCAAAAAGATAGTTACAATTACATAAAATAATATGGGAATATTTATGAAAATTTTTGTCTCTCTGAAGTACAATTAAAGATATACTTTTTGCATAATCACATAATTTATTTGAACATATGCGATAGTGTAACTCGTCATTATTAAAAAATTCCTGTCCCTCATGCCGCAACATAACTATTACCTTCTAGGTTTGCTTTACCGGACTTGTCACTACTTTGCAGGATATTTTCATGAGATGGAATGCATGAGAAAAATGTGAAACAAGATCAGGACTGTTGAGGAGGTTGCTCTCTTGTATCTTCTACTTTTCTTCAGGAGATCCTTGATAATGTGTCCCAGATAAGGAATAGTAGTACCGTGCAGAGGTATAATAACTTTTTGAGTCTCAGGGCATTGATTTTTAATCACTTTGATTGGCCTCTTTGAGGTTTCATAATATTCTTTATGATTAAGTAATATTTTTACAGTTTACTGCATTTATTTTGATCCATCAGTAATAACTTATCACATTTTAACTAAAAAGGCCAAGTAAAACTAATAAAAGAATATATTGTAATTACTCTATATACTCATGAAATTTTATTAGAAAACTAAGTTTTTATTCATGAAATGGAATTAGCTTAAGAAATGTATAAAACAAAAGTAATTCAGAACTGTCTCTAAAGTGCTCTGTGAAAAGTAGAAAAAAACCTAATTGTAAACAAAGAACCTGTTTAACAGCTGATTTACTGAATTGCACAACGTAAGAAACAAATCCCTGTTTAGCAACTACTCTAACTAAATGAAGTCATTTACTTTTTAGTCTTGGCTTTAGCCCAGATTATTTTATTTCAAATTATGACCACGAGAGGGCACAGTATGATGACAATAAAAATGTGTAACGAGTGTGGCAAAACATACTAGGTTGTATTTCCTGGCTGCATATCTAGAATAAACTACATCAAAAGTGTAATGTTGTTATATTTTAGTAGCTTTAATTTTCTTAGCTTTAACATATTTTGATATATCATCAAAATGGTAATTGATTTACTACTGTCACACTATTCATTGAATATTTTAATTCTTCAACCTCATTCTAAATAATGTTTGCCTTAGATAATGAATGAATAAGGAAAAAGTATCAAATGCAAATCAGTACTTATAGTTGTATAAAAAAAGAATATTGGAGTTTTAAAGCTGTTTATTGTCTCTTAACTTTGATTTACTTCAATGAATCACAAATAAAATGAAAGAATACTTTTACAGTTTTTCCCTACAATTATTCAATGTGATAACCTTTCATCTCATGGCACACATTTGATCGACAGGAGTGTTCATCCCATAATTAAAACCAGCATGTCTGGAGTAATGGAAGCCTCAGATGCTTCAGTTCTGTTACCCAAATCAGTGATTAGTGTAGGTACATACTCAAGATTCTTTATAAAATAGCAAAGGAAAAAATCATATAGAATCAGGTGACCTTGAAGGTCACCACAAACAGCTCTGTCATCGGCTCCATGCCAACTGATCCGGGGGTTGGAAAAAACATAGTTCAACTGGTCCCAAAAGGAGTTTACAGCCGTGAGAAGGTGCATATCATGTTGCCATGTAAAATTCTGCGGTTCTTTTTGGAGTCAAAAGAACAGTTTGCAGGGTGCATATCCAAATAAGCCACTACTTTTACACTTGTTTCAGTGAAACAGAATGGCTTGCAAACTTGTTGCCGGTCGTAGCATATAGAAAACATTTCATTTTGGAGAGTCCCTTTTGCATTGTAAGATTTCATGGGGATTTTCTGATCCCAGGTATGGACATTATGTGCATTAACTTTTTCATAATGATGAAATGTTGACTTACCACTAAACACATCTCAACCTCCGTAGGTGAAGACACCCACCTTGTGACATTCTGATTGCCACACCACCCCTCCTGTTCCTAGCCCTGATGGGCTTTACCGGGAGATTACCACTAAAAACAGTACAATCAAGGAAGTCTTCATTTTCATGCTGCAATGTTGCAATCATATAGTGTAGAAAAGTTTGGTCGGCTTCAAAGCCTATAAAAGCTGTAAACTGTACAGATGCATTTCTATGTGTTTCCTTATAACATATCACCATATCACCACCAGTATTGTTAGTTTTGCGACCGGTTTTACCAACAGATTTTTTTAGAACTTTAGAGAAAAGACTCCATGACATGTTCAACATTTTCTTCAGAACCCTTGATTTTCCTGTACTCTCCTACCTTCACACATAGTCATCCAGTCTTTTCAAATTTATTAGGCCGAGAACAAATGTTGTTATCACTTGGAGGATCAGAATTAAACTTTCTATGGAACACGCATTGAACTGCAGATGTATATTTAGCAAACTACGAAACGCAGAAGGCTTCAGAAGTCATCATCTTTGCTAGCGGTACTGCTAAGCAGAAAGCTAGAGAATCAATCTACAACCGGCGCACGAATGAAACTGTCTTTTTTGCTCTTTGATTCTAGTCTTAATCGTTAAGCACTTGCATGGTGGCAATTTGGCTGCCCACCTATTCCTGCTTATATTTCATGTTTTACACATATTTTAAATAAATAAATGAGCGGCATTTGTTTTCATGTGTAATAAAATGAATAATGGCAACATTAAATGAGATAAATGTGAATGCAGTAAAACATAATTAAAAATAAAGCAAAGTTAATTAAACCTAAAAGAAAAAACAAATTTCATAAAATTTCTTGCACCAACTTAAGCCATATCCACAACCCTGTCCTGCATCTCTATTTGACAATTTGAGCAAATAATTTTTTGTACACAGTGTTTTTTGCCTACACATCTTGAGCAATTGATGAGCTAATATACTGCAATTGTTTTTTTTCTATCCACATATACCACAAATTTGTTGGGTTTTTGATACTATCATTTGTGCTAGTTGTACTCTGTACTTTTATAAGAAAACCTGAAGATCTTTTGGAAGAATCATCATTTTTGCCTGTTCTTGCTAGTTACACATTCCATTAGTTTCACTCCCAACTTGAATAAGAGATTTTTTATCAGAGTTTGTGAATGAAATTGTTTCATAGAATTTATTCAGATTTCTAGTAAGCAATATGTAGAAAAAATATCTGAAAATAAAACAGAAAATGGCCACCATTGACTTTTTTTTACAGTTTGAAAGTCCCAAACACATTAGATTGGCAGTGTCTTCACCAACTTCATCAGCATCATGCACTGTTGACAAAACCAACACAATCTTTTTTGTCACCATACAAAATGAAGTTCTGTCTGGTTGACACCCAAACTTAATGTGCATTAGTGCGCTAATAAACCAACACACTAGAAGACAAGGAGCACACTGGTCAGAATGAACACTCATTTTATAACACAAGGACTTTGTGTAGGAATCAGGTTGACCACCCACAGATCGTTTGGAATTTACCTTTTTTTTGCCACTCCCCCACATGTTTAACAATCCACATTATAATGGGACCTTGTCTCTGAAGAGTTCGTTTGAAAATACCTAAAGGCCCGACTGGCCTATTAAACTACTTGATAAAAAATAAATATATTTACATTTAAATTTTAAAAATATATTTATATTTATGCCGCCTACACGAGCGCTTGAAGATCAAATTAACATTGTACACCTTCTCATCCAAGAGATATGACAAGTTTAAACTAGGATATTCTTTTTTGTTCATCTGGTATAACTCAGTATAGAATCTAACTTAGTAAATCAATCAATCGCTATATAAACTGAGCTGCTGTGCTGACCGCATTATGTGTTCAAATTAATTTCAACATATATTGCAGTTGTTGTAGTCACAGTTTGATCAATACACATAAGAAACTTATATTTAAAAATTTATATATAGCGCATTAAAAAAAATTATTTGATCTTTTCTATAATAATTATATATTTTCCGTTTATATTTAAGTTCTTTTAATTGTAACGTTTGCTTTAAAATTATTATAATTTTTAATAAGATTGTAATAATCTTGTTTATTTATTCTTCAGGGAACACCGTTGTCTGAATCTCTGGTTTATCAACAGGTGAAATACCTTAGGCGATCTGTACACGAAATAAATCAGTTATTAGAAGAATCTATGGAACCGTGTACCGGTGAAGACATTTCATCTCTTGAAGAGGACACTAATCTTATAAGCCCTTCTAGTAATGAACCTCATGATGGTGAAGAAGAAGAAGAAGTTGGTAATGGCGGTGATAATATCAGAGATGATATTAATGATAATGAAGAAGCACAAAGTATTTTACCAGAATCTCTTGATATAACAAGATCTCCATCATTATCTTCAAAAACTAGAAGTAGCATAGAAGATCAAACTTTTTCTGCTTACTCATGTCAGCAAGGATTTATTGAAACCACAGAGAGCGGTCTTTTATCAAATTTTAAAGAAACGGGTGATAATATTTCCACGTTGTCAGATGATGATTCAAAACATTGTACGGTCGGAACAAATTCTACTGAAAACTTAATCGATATGGACGAATCTGCTAGTAATTTAATACAAAATAAAGATGAAGATCAAAAAGAAATGAGACCTGAAAATTCATGTAAAATTAATGAACAATCTGTAACGATTCCGTCATCAGGTGTCGAATCTTCATGTGAAATTATGGAAGTTAGTTTAACCGATAATAATCTATTAAAAAGTTTAGCTAATGTCACCGTACAGAATACCCCTTCAGCGACTTCCAGTGTTACAGCTTCATTACCTGCTGATATTAAATCTACTTCTCCAACGAGAAAATTAGTTCAGAATTTGGATGAAAATAGAAGAAAATTTGAATCTGAAATCGGTAGAGATATCGTTAGAGAAAGGAAAATGAGGCAGGAATTGGAAGCTAATTCAAGTAGTACTGGTAAGATTAAGTTTCATTACCAAATTTTTTTTTTCTGCTAATAATATTTTCTTAATTTTGGCATCGGCCGGTCAGTTAAGGTTGTTAATCACAATATGCTTGACAGATAACACAGTGATAATATATCTGTAGCAGCATTGATGTCACAACTGCCTTACATTTTTCTTGTCATGGGAAATGAACTGTGGCTATAATTTGTCAAATTAACTCTTTTTTTTTTTCTAACCTATCTGCTATCATTCAGTTTTGTATGCTTTTTGAAGGAAATATAGTAGTTTCCATAACTTGAGATATTTTAAATTACTTTGCTGTTTGCTGCCTGGAATTTCTTTCGAATTCATAATAAATAATATAATAAATTATAATTATTAGTACTTTGCCTGTGTCATACGTAGTATGAAAAAATTTTAATTATTGTTCTTTATTATGATGAAATTTTTTTTTCAGTACCATGGTCATACATTTTTATTCGTTTATTTTACTTGCCACACTATGCGATACCTGCAGTACATTTTAAACTTTTTTATCATTGTTGTTGATTAATTTCTTAGTAAAGTTTTCAGATTTATTGATGTTTTTACGTGCTAGGAAAAACATTCGTTGCTAAATGAGCGCATTCTCAAAAAATATATTTTTAATGTGAATAAAATCAACAATTTTTGATTTGTTATTGGTTTTATATGACAAAATTTATATGAATAAAGAATTTAATAACCACAAAATCTGGCGCTCTTTTCCTTACTAAAAATATAGTTTTTTAAAGGTGATTGAAATGTAAATTGTTTAATAAATAGCAAATCTTTGCCTTTTTTTATAATAAAATGCAAGATAAAAATATAACTATTTTTCCCTCCTTACTTTGCACAAAATATTTGAAAAGCTGAAATTCAGTGAATCACAATATACGTCATGGAAATATATGTATTATCTCCAAATGTTGATGGTGGGCAGAATGAGTAATTAAAAAGATGAAACTATTCACATACAGAACATAAAAATAATGAAGTCAAAATATCACCAGTGAAAATAATTTTGAGTAATTTTTCTTTTTAGGATCATAGATATTTAATAATGTCTGATGAAATTTTCTTTTTGTAAAAGACTCACTTTGTTCTTTGTTGACCAACTGACTGACCTTAAGTATAAGGCTAATGACCTTAATATTCAGTTCGCCTATGCAATAATAAACATAAGAAAAGAGTCAATTTATCTACATCTTTCTTTTTCTTTCAGTGCCATTTAATCTTTGTGAATTTAAACCTTCATTAGAGGCTGTTTTTTTCTTATTGATCTTTGTAATTTATTTATTAACATTTATCTTTGTCATTTCATGCCGTACAAATATGTTTGTTACATAGTGTATCTATGTAACAAAGTAATAAATTGTATCATAGTAATCTATCAGAATTTTAGGTTATTTTTTTTTTATTTTAACTATTTGCCGTACTTTTAAACATTCGCTTTAATTTTTTGTGCAGTAACGGTACAGATATTTTTGCGGAATCTAATGTAGTTAAGTGCATTAGTTGTATGTAATGTTTGGATCCATTCTGCTATTTCCATCTTATTAATAAAAAGTTGTAAATTCCACATATAAAGTTTAAAAGCAGCAGAGAGTTTTAGTTTGTGTTTTCTTTTTTTTTGTTATTAATTGTGATGATCGAGTTAAATTGTTAGATGAAGAATGTCTTAAATTTTTGTATTCGTTTTACATAGTTATTTAATCCTAAACAATTTGGAATCGATGATAATTGTGGGTTTTTAGATTTGATAAGAATGTAGCAAATTTAAAAAAAAAAAAATTTGTGTGTTCTGTATATTAAAATATTGTCAATTATGAAAATTTGTGTAAAGAATAAGTTATACTTTACAGAGTAAACAGGTATGTCTTTCGTAACGTAACGGTTTTATTTAAAAGTTTTAAAATTTAATTATTTATAGTTAATAGATTTGGAATTAATTTTAGAGGTATTGTCACATGGAGAATTGTTTTCCAACAGGAAGTGATATATTATTCTAACATTTTGTGTTACTTGTTAGACTCTTTTTAACAGGTATGATATAAAATGTGTAGAATAGAAGATGTAAATTTGTCTATTTTCTTGTTTGTACTGAACTAAGTTGTTGGACGTTGTATTTCAGCAAGTCTGCTGATTTGTAAGAATACATAGATAACATTCGTTCCGAATTAGTTTACGATTAAGTCTGACACGGGTTATTTTTGTTGCTTTTTTAGAATGCCTTAGCTGTGGGCATTTTCAGATTAATTTTTTTATTGCTTATGGTAGTTAAGTTCAGTAAACTCATAGTTAGTAAAATAGAGTTATTCATTAGAATATTGTAAGCGGTTATTTTGTATGCTTCATGTCTCTGAGAGGTTAAATTAAAAAATATTACTTATGGTTTATCATTAAGTTAAAAATTACGGTATATTAGTAATATATTTAGTAAATGTTTAATTTTTCTTACAGGTAATGCAACTGCAAACGTGCAAAACGTTCAGGTACTGATGTCACGATTTGAGTGGTCTAAAAATGATTGTAATATCGCACCTTGTTTGAAAATGAAACTAAGTAGACAGAATAGTAAAGAATCGGCCCCGACACTAACAACCTCACTTGATGCTAGTAGTTTTCCTTGCGATGCGCCACCACTTCCCCGAGTCAAGACGTCTCCAGATCTTAATCAAAATCAGGATAATAATCAGCAAAAGGATCGGCAGGATGAAAGTGTTGATTCTGAAGCGGTTCGTCGTGAACGTATAGAAAAGTACAAAGAAGAGCGAAGGAGTTATTTAAGAAAAAAATATAGGACTGATAGCTTTAATAATAATGACGATAAAGATGAAGAAATGATAAGAAGGTTTAAGCAGAAGGCAAAAACAGGAGGAAGCGTTCGAACTAGTTCTGAATCCTCTGAAATTTTTGATGAGAATAACGTAAATGTTTCAGGTTATCGTGAAGTTTTTGATTCTTCTGAATGGAAATTCAGGAAACATGATGATCAGC
Organism: Zanna intricata; assembly: GCA_010016005.3. Taxonomy (NCBI): domain Eukaryota; kingdom Metazoa; phylum Arthropoda; class Insecta; order Hemiptera; family Fulgoridae; genus Zanna; species Zanna intricata. Next base: position 2,617 of record JAAAKQ030164412.1, on the reverse strand, counting down.
TTACTGATGTAGTAAGAGGGGAATTAGAAAGTCGTTTGACAGGTTCTAAATCTAACGATACTCCTACTTCACCCGTTAAGACTACTGTCAATATTTCATATTCACCGATTAAAATTAAAACGTCATCTTTCCGTGATAGAAAAGTTAAATCGGAAAGCGATGATGTCGGACCGCTAAGGCTTAGAAGCATGACTTCACCAAAGATAGATAAATCAGAATGGAAATCTGAAATTTTACCGAGGAGAGAAGAAGGCTATAAGTCTGTTCGACATAAATCTGAAGAACTTCCGCCTGTGGTTTCTCAAAAGGATGATTATACATCCAAAATAGAGAAACAAAATCGGAGAGGCGGTAAGGAATTATGTAGCGATGAAAGTAGTCTTGTTGCACGAAGAGTTAATCAGTTATCTTCATCATCATCATCAGAATCTAATAAATCAGAACAAACGTCAGAAGTTATAACAAGGCGGCGAACTTCATTAACAGATAACAAGAAGCCAACAGTAAGGTAATACTATGTTATTATTTAAATGATGAATTATTATTTATAGTTATGATTTTTTTATTTTTGTTTTTGTATGGGTGAACAACACTAAAATGATATTATCGCCCGGTAGTTGTTATGATGAGTTGTTATTTATAGTATTTACTGTCTTCAGTTTTAGAAAACATCAAATCCTTAAAATTGGAGATCCGGGTTGATCGTAGCTTTGGTTTTATTAGTTTTGAAAAATTTGAACAAAATAACTCTTCAGTGAGTAAAATAAATACCAGAAGTTTCCTATACCTTATCATCTAAAAATAATATACAATCTAAAGAAAGTGACCACATAAAAACTAAAAACTTCTGGCAAAGAAATTCTTTTATATTGAAAATAAAAGTGTATTATTTTCTCTAAATTAACAATGAAAAAATACAGTATTTATTTACTTTGAGAAAGGAAAGTTTAAAAATATCATTATCAGAAATGAATTGAAAACATTGAATTTTGTATTCAAATCAGGTAACGAGAATTGTATAGTACACACAATAAATTTTGTATTCAAATCAGGTAACAAGAATTGTATAGTACACACCATTATTGAATTGTCTTTATTTAAGAACTTACTATTTCATAAGGAACTTTTGTGAGTAGTCATATAACAGACTTTTAATGAGGGACCGCTTAATTATAATACTGTGTGTTTTAAAATGAATATCGGGGTTTTAAAGCTGTGTAATAGCTGTGTGTTTTGTAGTTTAAGTATGAATCTGTAATTACTGTTCAATGCGCATTCGATTTGAAGTTTCATTGTCATCCCTTTGGTGACAATAACCTTCATAGGAGAAACTATTTGTACTGACTGTACAAATGAGGTACTAGCTGTATTTGTAAATAAAACTGAGTTTTTTTTGTGCTATATCCCGACAGCAAGTTTTCAGGCTATTCTTTTTCGCAGAAGCAAATGTGTTTGGAATGAACCATATGCTACAAATATAGCTCTTTCCTCGACTGCAGTATGAACCACAGAACTTTATTTGGCTACAAGATGGTGCACCTCCTTATTGGAAATAATGCTCTACATAATTGGTTGAATGAAATTATCCTCGACTGCTGGGTTAGTCGCCGGGGAGCAGATGACAGGGCTTGTTTGCTGTGGCCTCCACATTTGCCTGATTTGACCCTGTGCGATTTTTTCTGTGGGAGTTTATACAGAATCTATTCTGTGTTCCACTGTTACCAGCCGTCTTGCCTGGCTTGAGACGCAGGATTGAAGTAGGTGTCGTATCAATTACTCAAGACATGCTGACTAAAGTATGGGATGGACTGTTCTATTGGCTAGATGTATGTCGAATGGTGTCTGCATTAAAAGCTTACAGGAAAAACTATTTAAGTTGCTCTTCTAATTCATGTATAATTTATCGATGTAAAGTAAAACTTAATAAATGTTGCATAATTTAAAACGCTGATATTCATTTTGAAATGCACTATAGATTTGAAATCATGTCGATGAAGTTCATGTGACTTCCTCATCTTGCTCCACTACCTATCCCTATATTCATATTCTGACCTGTCCCTACAGTCATATTCTGAAGCAGCGTGGAGCCCATACGATTAGTAAATCACCACATCCATCATTAACTACGTATCAGAAATGTAATAAGCCCACCTGAAAATATAGTATTTTCAGTAGATAAGTAAATCGCAAAAACTGAAATCAGTTTTTCATTAACCCCACTTAAGATATTTTACGTTCACAAGATTATTATCTCTATTTTAAAAAATTGTGTTTTCCCACATATTTCTCAGTCAAACTACTTCATTTCTTTTTGTATTATTATTTTAATAACAGTCATGTACAGATGCAAATCTTTGTTAAAAAAACCGGCATAATTGTCTTCTTTTTTTTGATGATTTTGAGGACACAGTGGACCACTTTAGCCAGTTTTGGTCTGTCTTCTCTTTTCATTTTTTTTCTTTTTTTCCCAGTAATTTTTCATCCTTTCAGATTTAGTTCTCCTGAGTTCATCTGAACAAACCACTTGTGATGTTTTCTACATTTTAACTTCAAACCTTGTATTTTTATCTTTAAGTATGCTTAGTTTATGATTTTTTGTTCTTAAATCTTCTATTGT
>JAAAKQ030164390.1:0-12642 GCA_010016005.3 Zanna intricata | reverse complement strand
ATGAAACGACTGTCACTGGATAGGGAATCTTGGAGAGCTGCATCAAACCAGTCAAATGACTGAAGACAAAAAAAAAACAAGGAAGTAAAAATTAAAAACACATTCTAATTGTGATTGATAAATGATGAAGTTTAAGTAGAAGATTGTATCTTTAATTCTAACCTTAAATATTGTAGTGATACACCGTTAATATCAATATCTCACGAGGTAGTATTTTTGCGTGATTTTTACCATTGTTCTAAGTTATTTATTTAAAAACTTCAATTGCAATTATTTCTTTATTATAATTTTTCTGAAGAAAATAATGAGATCACGGTAAAAAAATGTATCCATATATATATATATGATAACAGCTTTGTTTAAAAAAAAAACCATTTGTGGGTACAGTATGCTTTGTAATAGTATAACAATAGGATTGATTTGTTTTACGCATTTCCTAATAACAAACTGGTTTAGAAATCATATGACTGAACATAGTACTAAAATTTTTAAAAAACCTCATGCATTTTTAAAACTAATGTTTCCCAATTTTTTTATTCTTAAATGTTAAAAATAAAAGTAACCACAAAGAAAATTATAATTCAATCATTTTAAATTTTATATTAACCAAATTTTTGGATTAAAAAAGAGTTATTGGTGGTTCCATGAGTTGGCACAATTGCACTATATGTTATTTTTTTCAAATCTGAAAAATCGTAACTATGGTTTATAACTCGAAAAAAATAAAACTGTATTAATATAAAACTACATTTTTATGAACTTGAGTAGTATCATTATGTAACTTGTTTAAAGACCCAAAATTTGACAATATTATAAAATTGAAATTGAAATTAAAAAACAGCCTATACAACATAAAATTATCTTAATGAGTGGAAGAAGATTTAGTTATTGAAAATACAAATTAAATAATTTTTTTCCCCCCAAGTTTATTAAAAACATAGCTAGAAATTACAAATAAAGCTTTTTGATTCCAAGTTCAATTATATATATGTGCAGTTTTGATTAATCGTTTAACTACATGGCTGTTTTCAGCAGCCTAAAGAATATTAACGAAGATTGAAATACGTTTATAGGTAAAATCATGTTTTCTTTCTATTGGGAAAACTCAGTGTCTTTAAATGAGCTGTTTCTCAGCTAGTAAGACAAGATCAGGTTTTGCAACTTTGATTTCAATATTGTTTTCCATTTAAATTATACGAGCAAAGAACGTACATTCTTATTGCGAAAATGGAAGGTATCGCAGTAAAATATATTCCATTGTTATCAAACAGATTGTGCTGAAGTTGCCCCTACCCCAAAAAAAACACACATGCATGCACTCACAAAAAAATGTGTGGATGTGTGAGAAGAGAGAGTAGACGGTGGAATGACTGACTGAGTGACAGGGATATTTATTTGTTACAGATAGAAGAAGAATTACAGAGCAACTGCTTCGACAGAAGAGAGAGAAGCAAATAAGAAGCGGTCTAATGAAGAGGTCGTACAATCCCCCCGAGACTGAGTTATGCTTAATTGCGGGTCCGGTCTCGGGGCAAAGAGCGGTGAGGGTGGTTTAGTCGGTAGGAGACAGATTACTATACGCACTTTAATAACATCTAGCGGGACCTGCTTAGTCTGTTTGCTAGCCCGGGACAGCTAGCAAAGGTACCTTTTCCTGGGTTTGAGTCCAACACACCCCATATTGTCCCCATGGGCCGTACGTAAATGGTATTCCTTCGTAACTAATCGAAAAAAAAAGATTGTGCTGAGGTTAACATAAAATTTCAATCTAATTTCTGGGTTTAAAAAGGTATTAGTAGGATGTAAAACTATATAAAACTTTACAAAAAATAAAAATAAAATAAAACTCCAATTCATTTTCAAAAAAAAACTAAAAATATAGTTGTTTGTTTTCAATGCAAGGCTTGCACACACACATATATAATCGCAAATTAATTTAAAATATTTATCATATTACTTGAATATAATAGTTTTTTGTTTATCTTATTCAGTGATTTTAACTAAAGCGCGTGCGTATACATATTTTATTCGCGCGGGTGCAGCGGTGCTAGCGGCAACGGTCGAGACCAACTAAGCTAATGTAATTTCACAACCTATATAGAACTAATTTCGCTTGTACGGTCAGCAGACTGATAGAGCGGCGAGGCTTAACGCACCAGGTACCGAGTCTACCGGGCGATTGAGTTTAAAACCAATCTGGACCGATTTATTTTTTTATACTTTAAATATTATTCATTCATTTAATTCTACCAATAACCAGTGATGTCACAATATAGCAGACGTCTAAAATAAAAATTTTTGGAATGGGATTGCGATTCTGTAAATATCTTTTTCTTTGTAAATATTGTTACTTATTAATAGTTAACAAATGTGCCTACGAAAAATATGACCTTTAGGCAAAATCTCGTGACACTAAAGGTAACCTCGCTCTACAGCCTCATCCTTTTGACTTAATATATAGCAAATTTAATGGGGCATCAATGCCCCATATATAGTAGTAATCTGAGTTTTATGTGCCAGTTTTTTTTTTTTTTTTTAATAATTCTGAGCAGTAAAATCTTTATCTTTAGATAGTTTGAACAAAAAAAATCTTTCTTAGTAAAAATTATAAATCTTATATCTAGGCTTTTGAAAATAAGAAAACTGAATACGAATGAAAACAAATTGTAAAAAAGTAAGAATTTTTTAAATGTAGATATACATTAACTTTATTTAGTAAAAAGTTTTAGCTAACATTTAATGTACGAATTATTTCTAAATACATATAAAAGTAGTATTAGCAAACGTATACACAAGCGCAGAAAACAAACGAACAAATGGAACTATATAAGCGGTTGCAGTATATGCATATATAGACAACTTTCAATCGATTAGGATTGGCTTTTAATATGTCAGTTTACTCAGCAAACGGTTCAAATATGAATACTATTCAATAAAATCTAGTATAATTTATTTAAATTAAGAATACATAAAAAATAATTTTTTACAAGGAATCGGTTTCTTGAGCTATTAAACGTGCAATAAACTTAACATACATAATATAAACTCTTTAAAAGCGCTTGTAACTCAACAGAAAAATGAATTGTATACAGAGAAGCAATTAATACCGTAAGAGCAGGAAAAAACAATTGTTTTAAAAAATCTTGATATAACTTAATTGATTAGATCTTTTACAGCCATTACTAAATTATCTGATATGGACACGACATGACTTCCCTTTCACACCCATTAAATTTCATATATAATATTTTGTTTTTTTTAAATGAAAAGAACATAAAATTTTGTTTCATTAATAACTTCTGATATTTTTTCATATTGTTCTTCAAGATCAGCTCTAGCCATATATTAGAATAAGATGGAATGAAAGATGGAAAAAAACAAATAATGCACTATGGACCAAAAGATTAGTTAACAACCTTGACGCGTGATGTAGCAGAAAACATAGGGAAATGAACCACCATTTGACGCAGATCATGACTGGACACGGCACATATGGCGAATACCTTAGTTGTATCCGAAAAAGTGCAACACCAGATTGTGAGTTCTGCGAACAACAAGAAACACCTGAACACACGCTATTTGTGTGTCCAGCGTGGGAGATACATAGAACTAGAGCAAGAATTAGTGAACTTACATCGGAAGAGGTAATCTCATATATATTAAGCTTAGGTACGAGGTGGAACACAGTTAATAGTGATATGTCGTAACTTTCAAAAAGGTTAAGGAAGAGGAAGATCGAAGGCTGGGTTATTAAGGGGAAAAAAGTAGTTTCAACCTAGATAACAGCGAGGACACGTTATACACCTAAATTGACTGCATATATTAGATCTGTAAATTTTTCGAGATTTGAAGTGAATTAGCAACCCTAGGACGTTGCACATCGTCAAATACTTCATTTCGTTTGGCCGCTTATTTTTGCTGGTTCTTTGATATTTTTACTGTTTTTTTTATTTAATTACTTATTCTTTGTGCGATTGATAAGACTATTCTTGTTCGTCTCTTTGTTTATTACGTTCTGAACTTGATGAATTTTCTTTGGACTCATATTTGTACTTATTTAGGTTATATTTATTTATGGTATATATGATATGTATACAGTTCTTTGAGGAATTTCAGTAGAAACCTCTCAATCCATTTTATTTTATTTTCTTTTTTGGTAATAAAATTTACTATGATTCTGGTAAATTAAAACCGATTGTAAATTAAACACTGCGGAAAAAAATGTCAACCCAAACAGTAACATTCGTATTTTTATCAGTTGACCCACTTACTAACTGTATTTACCCAAATTTTTCTCTTTTTGTTTTTGAAACCATTTTAATATTATTAAATGACTTATTGTTCTTACGGCACAATAATAACAGCAGACCATTACTCTAATTAACGCAGTATATTTTCGTCACTAATTGCAATTAACTGAATTTTTTTATGAAGGATGGTGGGTGTAATTTTGTTTATAAAATATTAAACACGAGAAGTTAATTCAATAATAAATAAAATCTATAAATTAATTAAGGAATTAGCTAAGGTTGTAGATGGCGGAATATAATTTCACATTTATTAAGTCAACATAAACAACAAATTATATTTATCAGGAGCGTACTTAAGAAACTTTATTTATAAATTCCAGCGTGAAGCTGAATTTAACGTAAGATAAACAAATAATACGCAAATACACTAACAATTTTTCAGAAATATTACATTAATAGTAAATTATTATTATCACTGAACTCTGTGGTGAGATTATACCCTTACCTTCTTTAATCCATAAATTTTCGGGTTCAAACTCCTATCTGCTCAAAACTTTTCACATAATAAAAAAATTAATTTACTATTTAAAAAATTTTTAGTAACCGTGCTATCAGATAATTTAAATCGAACAAATTTATTGACAATTTTGATAATCCGATAGTCTGTCGTTAATATTATACAATTTTATTTAGGTTATACGTAATCTAGATATAATAAGTTTTAAGTTTCAGAAAAAGAAGTCTCAAATAATTATGTATTCTGGAGATGGAACCTGAGATGATAAGATATAAAATTGAATTAATACTATTGGCTAAGCCAAGATCTGTCAATATTTTCTACAAAAAAAAAATTAGTTTTAACCATCTAAATTAGTAAATAACCAGTGCGCCATATCGAAACAATATATTAAAGTAATTAGTGTTTTCTTCTTTTTTTTTTTTCAATTTTAATGATAAAAATAGTTAAATGAATCGAAACTAGAAGTCTTGAAATCTAACTAATTTATAATCTCTACTATCCAAATAGTACCATAAAAGAAAATCTAACATATAAAAAATAGATAAAAGCTAAACTAATTCTGAAGAAAAAAATGTTTTTTCTTAAATTTAAATCAGATAAATGATGAAAAACACTAAACCTTTAAAAAGTTTTATCAATAATTTAAATTCCAAACTTTAAACTCAAAACAATATAAAGATATACAAGTAATTAAGGTAAATATCTTAATTTTAATTAATAATTGGTTTTGGTTTTCCGATTTCATTATAAATAAGCAGTTTGGCCATCCCTGAATCAATTTTGACTAGTTTTGGCGTGACGCCTGTTCGTACGTACGTATGAACGTATCTCGTATAACTCAAAAACGATTAGAATGTTACGATTTTGGATTTAGGACTGTTTAACATCTAATTGTGCACCTTCTCATTTGATTGCCGTTGATTTGATCAAAAAAGCCCAAAATCCAAAAAAATCGATTTTGAACTTTTTCTTAACTGTGGTAATCAGTCTTCATCAAGAGCTTTTAATGATACATCATAAGTGGTATTTATTTTCATTGGTTCCAGAAATATAGTCAAATAAAATTTTAATAAATGAAATATTGGATCGTATAAGGGGAAGACACATCTGTTCGAATCCGACTTCATTTCCTTCTTTGTTTTTTAACTTTTTTTTAAAATTAAAATATATTGATTTATTAATAATTATTAACTTCTGATTGTAAAAAAAAAATGTATATGTAATTTAATAGGCATACAAGAAAGTCCATATATGTACATGTATATGTATGTGTCATACATGTAGTGTCCACATTAGAAATTTTAAATTTTGATTAATTGTAATTTTTATTTTTTGATTTTTATTTAGAATAAGTGCTGTAGTATGTTAAATAAAGTAGTCCTTCCAAGAAATTCTAAATCCGAGAAACATGCATATAGTTAAAAATGAAAGGAATCAAAAAACAAGAATGGTTAATGGCGACTAATCTGTTTTTATGCTCTTGATATATATATATATATTTATAATACATATAAAGTCAAAATTTTTTAAAAAAAATAATTATTAAATATATTTTCTAAATTTAGGGTACGGTGAAAATGTTTTGAATATTTTTTCATCGTTAAATAGAAAATTAACAACAAAAATTCAATATTAAGCAATGGTTAAGAAATCTACAAATCATCCATGTAAACTGTGTAATTAGTTATATGTAAAAAAAAAAGTTAATCTAGATTACAAACTATTTAAACAACTATCAAAGAGGGAAAAAAAAAATTAAGTAGGTGCATTTGGTAAAAACTGTGGCTTGAACAATAAAAGTAGTACATAAATCAAACATAATAATCGTGACTTCAGAGACTTTTTTAACTAGATAAATGATTTATGTAGGAATAGTTTCTTTTTATACGTTTTAAAATTAGTTGAGTAATAATGATATTAAGTCCCGGGTTCGAATCCCGGTCAGGCATGGCATTTTTCACACACGCTACAATTCATTCATGTCATCCCTCTGAAGATATACTTAATTGTGGTTCCGGAGGTTAAACAATAAAAAAAAATAATGATGTTAAGACAACGTTTTTTTATTATATTTGTATCAAAGAAAAATAAATGAAAAAAAAATAATAATACGCTGAAATTTTCGTACAATTTTAAACAAAATAGTGCACTCTGATTTTATAATAGCTCCTTCAGCCTTACTGTCACTCATATTTCTATGTTATGATTTCATTATATATTTTGCAAATGCTAATGAAGCCTGTATATACGTTAACTTGCAAATTATATGACGTAATTTTCAAAACATATATAATTTGCGAAATAGTCTAGACGTAATTAAAGTAAAATTTAACAATGTAGATTAATATTTTACACAAATCAGTAAAGTAATTGAAAAAATAAATGAAGAGCTTTTCACCAAAAATTGCAACAGATATTACTCTTGTATTTTTTTTTCTTCGTAACTACCGTTAGGTATTACATCAGAAGATAAAAATTAATGATGTGTAGCGTGTGTGAAAATGCCATTCCCGACCGGGATTCGAATCCGGGACCTCCGGATGAAAGGCCGAGAGCTACCACTCGCGCCATGAAGGTCGGCTACTCTTGTAATTTAGATAATTCTGTAGAACGACAAGTTGGGGAAGGATCTGGAACTAATGTGATAGATCTCATTATTTTACTACTTACAGTGCTGTCGCTACACCAGGTATTCCAGGAACAACTATTAGCATCTAGGTGCTCACATTCATGTTTACTTTTTATCTACTAATTACGTATACTGTAAAAAAAAAAAATTGTGTATAAATAAAAAAAAATATATAATATAAAATATGTTAACACGTCAATATTTATTTATGCAATTTTTTTTTTCTGCTGGACATCTGGCCAAAATATACCCACAAAATCCCATTTTCCAATCCGTAAAAACCAGTAGAATTCCTTAGTTTATATTTATTTTTTAAAAACCAAATCTTAATATTAAATTAAAAAAATATATATTTTAAATGAAATATTTTAATAAATATATTATTTTAAATAAAAAAATAAGTTTTTAAGTAATGTTATGTTGCATTTTTATGGCTTATAATTTACTATTAGGTAAGTAATCACATAGTTTCTAAATTACATTATATATTGGACATCAATAGTAAAAATTATTATTTACGTCTTTTTGGTAAAAATATATTGATTTAGATTTATATACACATTTTTCAAAGTTACATAGCAAAATACAGTTAACTTTATTGTTCTGATTGAACTATATTATAAAAATGTATTTTTATTTTTCATTAACCATTTTAATTTTAATTATAACGCCTACATTAGCTCTAAACATTTTATTTTCTAGAAAGAATACTTCAAAAATAATAAACATATTTAAGTAAATTATTTCATTCCCAATGATGTAATAATAAAAGGGTAATAATAATCATCCCTTGGTTTCCAAACCAATTAAAATGGTGAAAATAATGACGATAGTAATTTTTAAAATTATAATTAATTAGTATAAAATAATAAACTATTAGTCAAAAATAAATTTAGATATAGATAAGATGAAACTAGATTAGACTGTTAATTATATCAAGCATTGTTAAATACAGTATGAAGTAAAATGAAGAATGCATCGGTTTAATTTGATTTGCAAATCAGTATTTTATGTAAAATATTCAGCAAAGGTGGCAAAAGTAAATATGAAAAATAGGAATTTTTAAATAATATTGATTAATAAATAATTATAATAATATTCAATATTTAATAAATATTAATTTCAACAAGATTTATGTAATTCTAGTAGAGAATTTTTAATTTATTTAAGTCTATATAATTTAATTAAAAAGTAATTAGATATTTTTTAAACAGTAACTACAAATTTATTTAATGCAAAATAAATTTTTTAAATTCTCCTAATTTTATATTCTAAAAATTAATTTATATAACATTTAAAATACAAGAATCAAAATCTACCTAAAAACGAAATATTTGATCATAATGTTTGAAAAATGTTTTTTTTTCTAATTTAAAACAGATTCTTATATTTTAGAATTGGATACTAATGTAAATTTTTTTAAGAATAAAAAAAAAAAACAAGTAGATTTATAAAAATCGGAAAAAATAACTAAGATATATAATAATTTGAATGACTAAGAACCATAATAACCTAACTGTTCTAAATCGATCAAAATATGCGGAAAAATTAGATAAACGTATAAGACCATCGCAGAAACTTCGTAATCATCGTTTTGTTGTTGTTATTGTTATTTCTGTAATATAGATGGCAATATTATATTTTTTTAATAATCATTACCTCAAATATGTTGGTAGAATATCTCAATCGAGTTGAAACACGGTCCACTAAAAGAGAGGGACACAATGACAGCCAAAGTGACAATGCGACAGTGAAGGGTGGAAGTGTGGGTTGTCGTTAGCAGTGAAGCGACCACCTTACCGCGTGTTATACGGGGGCTGAGCGTAAACTGCAGTGCGCGGCGTAGCACGGCGGACCCCCGTCTATCAGTTTTAGTGGTGGGGGTGAGGAATCAACCCCTGCCTCTCTGATCCCGTGTGGATGGTACCTACCATTCTGCCGCCCTAAGCTCGCTCTCACATTTCCTAGAACACTACTCGCACACTCCACTTCTCGTGATCTGAGCCATCGCTGTACAGTATACCGTCAGCCTATCCTGCATTTATTGACCCTATATTTTGTGGGTCAATAAATCACGTGGGACATAGTATATCCGGAAAGTTAAACGGATTAGAAAGAAATCTAAACTCTCTGTCGTTTCAGTCGACAAATTAATATTATTTTTAAAGATTAATTTTCTACGCGCTCACATGCCAACTGTACATACTCATGCTATAAAATACACTTACTTTCTTAAACAAAAAATCTGATTTGGACACCACGTGATTTCCTTGTACGTCTATTAAATTACATATACTAGTACTCAAGTTTTTAAAACTCTATTTCATTAATTACTTCTGTTATTTTTCTTTTTTTTATTGTTATGATTGAATTATTATTATTGTAATTTGTTTTTTTTTTACAAACAGAGGTTAATAATTATTAATAAAACAATAAATTTTATTTAAAAAAAAGGAGATGAAGTCTGATTTGAACCGATGTGCCTTTCCCGTGTAAAATACAAATATTTCATTAATTAAAATTTTATGTGGCTATAACTCCAGAGCCACTGAAAATAAGTACCACTATTGATATATCGTTGAAAATCTGTCCATGAAGGCTTATTATTGGAGTTAAAAAATGCCCAAAACATGAGACAACAATCTGAAAATCCTACAGCTAACATCCATCCTCAACATCCTACAGCTAATCGTTTTTGAGTTATGCGAGATAATACGTACATACTATGTAAAGACATACATACATACATACATGCATACATGCATACATACATACATACATACATACTATGAAACTACATACATACAGACCGAAACTAGTCAAAATGAATTCAGGGATGTTCAAAATGGATATTTCAATTGAAATCTGAAAACAGTAAATTTTGCGATCACAATACTTCCATTACTTCGTACAAGGAAGTAATAATTTTAAAAAATCTCGTTGGGTATTACATCACATGTATACAAGACAAACCAGTCAATAAAATTTAATTAAATTACTCATCATAAATAACCCAATTAAAACCGGATAATATAATATCCAAATTAAAAAAAAAATTATTTTTTAATTGTTTTATTGGTAAACAACTAGGTAAACTATTCGCCATTCTAAAAGAGAATAAAAAAAAAGAATATAAGTTGCAATAAAAGCTAAATCCTAAAAGGAAGTTTATTTCAAGCTTAAATAATAAAAAAATAAATAAAAGAAGTAATAAATAATTTCTGAAATAAATAACTAAGAACGAAAATATCATTCTATAGTAAATTAGTTTCTTATGTAAGAAATATAAAATAATTTACGTTATTTATTGTTTAACTATAAGTGAAATAAAGAAAATACCAAAATAATCTCAAAATAGTGTACGTCCATGATCTATATAAAACAGGATAAAAGCATATTTTATAAATATTTTTTTACAACTTTTAACCATATACACTAATTTAAAACAAAGCAGCAATATTTTTTAAAAAATCTGAGATTTAAATAATAAAGTACATAAAAATAAGAAAAAACATCTAAAAATATTGTTTTAGAATTAATTGGGGGAAAAACAGTAAATAATAATATAAAAGTTATTTCGAAAATTTATAAAATTATTAATAGTGAAGACACCTTCATTTTCTTTTATATATTTCAACATTTTTAAAACTTAATAAAGAAAATTTAACTGCTGATCAAACATTTAACGTGGACGAGACTGATATAATTTTTAGAATGTTACTAAAAAAACAAATATGGTTTCAAAACATGAATCTTCAGAAACAAATCATAAATGAAGACTGACAATTCTGCTATGCAATAATGTATCAGTAGAACTAAAATGGTCATTTTTAGTTTTAGGGAAGTCTGCTAAGTCGGGGATTCGAACCCGGGACCTCCGGATTAAAGGCTGAGACGCTACCACTCGCACCACGGAGGCCGGCTAAAGAAAAGAAATCTAAAATGTTAAAACCTAGCATCACAGACAGAAACTTGAAATATAAAATGAACTTAATTAAAAATTGAACTAAAATATAAATTATTATTTATATTAACAAAATCCGAGGGGGGTGTATAGGGTCCTTTACAGATAACAGAATAAAAACACATAAAACACAAAAACATAAAAACTAACGAAAAAATTGACACTTTAAAAATGTTTCAAATACAAAAACATTAAGTAAAAAATTCAGATTGTACTCGTATGTATAAGACCAGTATGATTCAGAAATTTTAACATACGGTCTAAAACCTTATTATCGGTACCCAACAATCGGCGAACAGTCCTGGGTAATTTAAACTTACGAGGCAAGGCCGCATAACGCACGCACTCCATAAGGATGTGGCGCATAGTCAGGCCGCAGTTGCATAGTATACATACTGGGACGTTTACTGCTGACATGAGATATACCCGTGAGTAACTCTCGTATGTCCTATCCGCAATCACAGAGGATCACTTCTTCACGACGAATTTTTCTGCATGAGGTGTCCATGGCAACACAGAATCTTTAATATACCGCAGTTTGTTATCAACTGTAGCCGTCCAGCCATCTTGTACTTTGCGCAAAAAGTGATTTTTACATAGTTTATAAAGTCACATGTAGTAAGACAGGTAGTATGAGGTGGACAAATGATTCGTATTTAGCATGATATCGACTTCCCCACAATTATTTTAACAATTCTTTCACGGTCGCCAATTATAGTGAGAAGATGATTCGTTTAAATAACCAACACGATAGCCTTCTTACAATAATTTATTTAACACAACAAAACAAATAAACAACACTTACAACGCTTAACAAAATCTGTTTGAAGCAATTTTAAACTTCGCGCAGTGTTACTACTAACAACTACGTCACACGAATGAACCACGAAATGAGCCCATCAACGAGTCCCTTGACTCTCTTATATACCGTTAGCTGCTTTTTTCTAGAAAATACTAGAAACATCGATTTGCTTCTATTACAAATATCTTCATTATTTACAAATGAAATTAACTCTAAACAATGTAAATAATTTCTTTAATTACAGCAATAAACTTTATAAATGTCAAATTCCAAATAAAAATTCATTCTTAAGTAAAAATAATAATTCAAACAAAGTTACAACTTTACTGTTTCTAGTAGAACTCTCATACTTTCTAGAAGGTTCGAAATCTGATTACATATAACAAATACCGAATTATTCAAATACTATTAACATACAAATGAAATAATATTAACAAAATATTATTATTAAATATTATTAACATAACAATTTAACAA
>JAAAKQ030164367.1:13727-30540 GCA_010016005.3 Zanna intricata | reverse complement strand
TAAATTATTGTGAGAAGGCTTGATATCGTGTTGGTTATTTATACGAATCTTGTTCTCATTATAATTGGCGACCGTGATTGTATTGTTAAAAATATTGTGACGAAGTCGATATCGTGCTATATACGAATCATTCGCTCACATCATATGTTACATTCCTTCTAATCGCTGGAGTCATGAAAAGCATTTGGATGTAAAAATTCTATCCTTCTTAGTCCAGAAAAAAGTTTTAGAGACAGGTGGTAGAAGATAAACAGAAGAGGGAATGAATAAAAATAAGAGAAATAAAAAAAATTAAATTACTAGAAAAAATAATGTTATAATTTAGCTTACACATACATTTAAATATTAATGCTGAGCATTTTTGTTTGGAAAAACAACAATGCGTGAACTATTTTATACAGCTAGATTAAAGAAAAAAGAATTGCTAAAAGATTAAAAATATTTAAATCACTTATTGATTTTCTCAATAAAAATATGTAACTTACAAGTACGTGTTTGTTGAATAAATGATCTCTGAACATAAATTATTTTACTTTTCACAATAATATTTGTGATATTTAATACTGTAATAGTGTACTCATGTCGTGACGATGACTTATAAAAATGAGTGACATGTCATATGAGATTTCTTACAGTTTGAAGCCATTTTTATTTTTAATTTTACAAGACTGTATAACTCTTGTCACACTAAACGATAGTTTATAAAAATATATTTAATAATATCTAATATATATTTCATTTTATATTCAATATATTTATTTCACTGATTCGGACTACGATGATATAAGTAGGTACTTCTAAGGTCATTTTTGGTTTTATTAATTGAGATGAAATTCGATTTCTGTAAATGTGAAGATATTGTGAAATAATAACAGTACTGTCATAAGAACTTTAAAACATATTTTTGCTGTATGTACACTGAAAGTGAAATTTATGATTTAAGTTCTGTGAAGATAATAAGGCATGGTAGAAATAAAATCACAAGGATCTTTAATAAGATGTGTATGTATAAAAATATATTTAAAGGAGTGAATATTAATAATAAAATAATGAAAGGAATACAGAGAAAGATGTTAGTCTACTACTCAATGTTCATAAGTAATCAAAGAGTACATCATAAATACTCAATGTTCACAATGTTCATAAGTAAGGTTTTGTGGAATGCGAAAATAAGTGTTCCGTTTTATTTTGAGTTTATAGTTGTAGATATATAAACAGTGAAAAAAATTTTGTTTTTTTCAAATAGTTTTCAAGTTTAAACAGAATTAAAAATGTGTCAGAGAATATGTCTTAAATTCACGTTAATTCATGTTAAATATTAATGTTTATATTTTATTAATTGGTGATTATTACCTTTTGGGTCTATTACTTATTATTTAGGTTAAAAGCACCATTATATATATATATCTATTGTTGAAATTTTTCACTTATAAACAAACAATGTTGAGGACAGAACAAAAAAAATAAAAAAATTTCAAATTGTTTGTAGTAAGTTTCTGTACTACAAACTGTGGAGGAATGTTCTATGTTACATGAAATAAAATTTGTGTACAAAACAGAAAAAAATTGTTAACATTGAAGAAATTGGTAAAACGTAAAGCCTGAGATCAATTACATAAATAAATATATTGGGTTTAAATTGAAAACATTTTCTTTATTGTGAAGCCAGTTTAAAAAAAATTAAAAAAGTATCATAAAAATATATCCTAAATTTCAAATAGGGGGTCTGTCCCCTTCTAATATAATAGTAAACATTTTTTTTCCTTGGATACATTTTAACAAAATATAACAAGGGAGAAAGAAAACCAAAAAAAATAAAAAAAATAGCTTTTTTGGAAAAAAGGTTTGGAATTTTGACCGAAATTTCTTTCTGTGTGATAGATGGAACTGGCATAAATGTCGCATAATTCTACTTATAAATAAGCTACAAGGTGATGTGCATCTCTTTAATAATGTATACATGGATAGAAGAAAGCGCATATAAAAACAATCCGTGTCAAGATTTGTTTTGCATGAAAAATTTATCTGTTATCTTATTGTGGTTTATAATAATTTTCTCTGATAGCACGTCACGTAATTGTTTCGATATTCATCGATTTCATGATAAGAAAGATATTCAGGTATTCAGATTTCATGATAAATATCCCGTTTATATTTTATTGATTGATGCTTATTGAAGATTTCTTTTAGGGTTTATTACTTATTATTTAGGGTTAAAAACACCATTATAAACTATACCTGCAAAACATGAAGAACATACATGTAATTTGTAAACTGTAAAAAAATTATGTATTTTTACCGGTTTTATTGAATTAAATAACCTATAATTCGAGCATCAGTTTCAATTATTGTTTTTCTCATTCCGTTTCAGTTAAAGAAATAAAATCCAAAAATCCAGTATTGGTATCATATTACAGTCATACACTCATAATTATCTATCTGTTCATAATGCAATACTAAGAAAAAAAATCAACAGACTTTTTAAACGTAAATTTAAGTAAAGATAAATTTATTATCAGAAATAGAAAATCTAAATCATTATAATAAAAATTATCTTGACATACCACAAAATACATTTATGGTCAGTTTTTGTTGTTGAAATTGTTCAACAAATTCCCATAAAAAAAATTAAGAGGTTGTATAATTACTGTGTAACTATATTTTCGTCTACTTTAATACTTCTTTTTATTGTAAACACAATAATTTAAACCATCTGAAAAATTACGGGTAGTTGATTAAATATTATAACTACAATTCATATATAACTGAAAAACCATAACTTATGGTTTTTAAAAGGTTTTAAAAAAAAGATAAAAAGGTTGGTTTAGTGAAAAGAAAAGAAACTCATAAAAAGAGTAAAGAGACAGTTCGTATATATTTTTTTTTACAGTATGAGCTTATGTTTTTGATTATGTCAATTAGTCCACGAGGCTGCTTTAGTGGTTACTTTGTTGGCGCAAATCAGTTATTTAACAGCTGATTTGCGACAAGTCCGTTCTGAGGTTCAAATTCTAGTAAACGTTTGTTAATTTTATACGAATTTGAATATAAACCGTGGATACCGGTGTATTTTGGTGGTGGGGTTTCAATTAACCACATGTCTCAGGAATGGTCGGAATGAGTCTGTACAATATTACACCTCATTTACATGTCATACATATCATTTTAAATCACTGGGCAATGGGGAGTTGTTTATTGTTCACAAGTTGAACACATTGCAACGTAAACATTAGAAAAAAAGTCAATTTTCTTCTTTTTTATCATCTGTATTATATATAAAAATTGAACATTTTAAAATAATTTATCATATGAATAAAAAAAGGAAAATCAAATTTTCTAGGAAACAATACGTAATTAAAAGGACGATAATGATTGAATGGTAAACAATTTAAAGGTATTGTAAGGAATAAAATGGTCGGCGGTATAGCAGTGTAACAAACGAACAATGAACGATATAAATACGTATGAATGAATCGTTCAATGAACCATCAATCACATCTAGTAGAAACAAAATTACAATTACAGGGATAGAATATTCCATTTATGTAGTGTAAGAATGTAAGTTTAAAATAAGCGTAACATAAACACGTTCCTACATTTGAAACTTGTAAAAAACGTTTTACTAAAGTTTGCGATAATAAAATATAGTTTAATTGTTTAATTAAATGTATATTATAATGGTCAATTAAATTTAATTTTATGACTGTTTATTTTAAGTTTTATGATGTAATACAGTGCGTTTTAAAAGTCGGTTTGCAGTATGATTTACAATTATACGGTGCTTTCTGTTCTTTCAGAGTTAGGTTGGTTGTCCTGTATATCATTGGGCGTCGTTCAGTAATAAACCAAGTCGTTAGTTGTTGAGTTGTACGTGCTTCATTTTGTTTTCATTCATCGGAATCAATAGTTGTGAGAAAAGTACTGATTCTTTCGGTAAACGTATTTTTCTCATTCAACGAGAAAAAATTTTCTCGCATTTTTTTTTTGTCATCTTCCCGTCTTTTGTGAAGATGACAAGTGTATTGATTTAGTGAAACACAAGTTTTCTGAAATTTTCCAAATATTCCTGTTCTTCATCGCCATGCAGTTCGAACTCTTACTGAAACGTTTCTGGCAACAGACTCTGTTGAAGACGTTGATCAAAGTGGAAAACCACCTAAACTAAACGAACAGAAGCTGCTTGATATTTCGGATGTTATGGCTGAAAGTCCATCAAAGTCAATGCGTAGGTTAGCAGAGTATTAAGATATCGGACTTGCTACTACTCATAAAGCTGTAAGAAAAGAGGAGAAACTTTTCCTTGTAGTGAGAGAATGATTCGTGAATAACTTAACACGATATCTAACTTCCTACAATTTCTTCCAATCCTGTCTCGGCCGCCAATTATAGTGAAGACTGATTCGTAAATAACCAACACGATATCAAACTTCCTCGCAATAATTTATTTATTATTGTGAGGAAACAAAAATAAACACTCATAACGTTTAACAAAATTTATACGTGACAATTTAAACTTTCGCGCAGTTACAACGGCAGTGTCATCGATCGGAACTACGAGACACAAATGAGCCAATCTACAGGCCCCTCGTACTGCCCGGCCTTATATACTGCCCATTGTAGATCTACGAAAACACTAAAAAAGTCTATTTGCTTCTATTACTAATATCTATTTTATTTATAAATACAATTAATTTCAAACAATATAAATAATTACATTAATTATAAAACTAAACTTTATCAATGCAAATTGCCAAATAAAAATTCATTCTTCTGAAAAAATAGTAATTCAAACAAAGATACAACCTTATTGCTTCTGGTACTTTCCATAAACTTCTGGCAAATTCGAAATCTCTGATTACATACAACAAAGACTGAATTATTTAAATACTATTAACATAAAAATGAAATCACATTAACAAAGTATTATTATTAAATATAAAACTGAAAATACCATTATTAAATATTATTAACATAAAAAGTTAACAATGTTTATCACTTTAATTAGTTATAAATTTATTTTGTGGACTTCAATATATATATGGGGAGTTATAATAATTTTGATTAAAACCTTATACCACAACACCCTAAAAAGCAATGTATGTTCAAGCACTGAAATCTATAGCTCAAGCCAATAGATTAAGTTATTGTCACTGTTTAAACGTTTTATTGATCGAAATTCCGTAGGTATTTTCGAAATTACATATGTAAAGATGAAACATGGTTTCATCTGGGAGGATATATTAATTCACAAAATAGACTACTACAGTCAACTAATCCTTATGAATTACACGAACAAGCTTTACACGAAGCGAAAATTGGTGAGTAGAACGCGCATTGTGGGTCCAATCTTTTTTGAAAATACAGTTAGTAGTGATTGTTATTGTGCTGTTTTAACAAACTTGATTAGTCCGTTACAGAAGTGGAAATCAATCATGGTCGATTCCAACAAGATTGCGCTACAGCGCACACAGCTAACAGGTCAATGACTTTGTTTCCGAAATGTCTGGCGAACGAACGAATCATTTCGAGGATTTTGTGAACTGCATGATCGTTCGATCTGACTCCTCCAGATTACTTTCTATGGGGGGCAACGAAAAAAGCAGTGTATCGCAACAGATCATGAACGACTGATCAACTAAAACTCTGTAATAACAGCATATGTACGAGACATTCCAGTGTATCAGCTGTTTTAAACAAATGAAAGGAGCTGTGTTGTACTAAGGTGTTGGAAGAGGTCATTTTCAACACCTTTTATAAAGTGTTCCAGTTACTGTAATGTCCGTATCTATAAAATAATGAAATAAAAATACAAAGAAATAATTAAGAAAGTTTCGTCATTATACTTCTATAATTCCAATGCACAGCAACTTTCCGAACGCACAGTAGTTAAGCAATAAAATACATCATTTAAAAAAAGTTTGTTTTAGCTTTTCATATTACCTTTGTTATAACCTTTAAATTTTAGTAAAACCAATTAAATTCTTTTACACATCAATTTTATTAACTTTTCCTCTTATTGCTTTTAAGAGTTAAAAATTTAAATTTTAATTAAGAACTAAGTTGGCAGTACATCATATAATTATGAAAAATTTATTACAACATCTAAAATTTTTATTAAAAAAATAGTTTGTTATTAATAAAATAATAAATATTTTAACTAATTAAAATAATCATTAAAAAATTACGATGTTCTTATTAATCTCAATTAAACTGTTCAACCTACTAACAATTTTTCTCCACATATACAATATTTTTTACATTTTTTTTATTAACGGTAAGATAAAAATCTATTCAATTCTGAAAATAAACATAATTATGATAAAATCGACTGCTATCAGAGAAATACCTAGCACGTATGATATAAACTGCGAGATTATGACACATATGAAATTACATGATTACAGTAATGGAGAAATATATCAAGAAAAAATATTTACAAACTTTTATTTATTGTTAGTATGATCTCAAATATGCAATTCGACATTTTAATGAGAAGGTGAAATGCAGACTCTTTTTTTTTATTAGCTTCCGCGACTACCGCTACGTATTGCTTCAGAGGATGAGATGAAATGGCAATTTTTTAGCGTGTGAAAATGTCATGACTGACCAGGATTCGAACCCGGGACCTCCGGATGAAGGCCGAGACGCTACCACTCGCGCCATGGAGGTCGGCGAAATGCAGATCCTTGCCGGGATTAAATTCAAAATTAATTGATCTAAAAGCCAGCCCAGAAAATCAACTGACCACAGTCATTTAAAAACAGATGTAACAATAAAGATATGAAAGTAACAAGTATTTTTAAGTTTCAAATTATGAATAGTAATTAATTTAAAATAGTTAAAGTAAATTAAATTAATTAAAATTTTGTATGTCAATTTAGCAAGGAAAAATGAAGAAAATTGTGTATTTATTGTACCGAGGTTTCGGAAGTTTAAAGCTTCATAAATGACATGATTTTATTTTATAATGACATGGTTTAAATGGAAAAGTTCTGAATTTCAGCGATATGTAATCTTGTTTTGTGTATATTAAAGTCTTACTAGAAATCAAATCACTAATTTTCATGATTTTATTTTCAAAAGTTTTAGTTTTAAGCTTTTTCACGTAACCTAAGTGGAAGATTTTTTAAAATCAAAAATGATATTGTCTGTGAAGACATACTTAAAATATATTTTACTTGACTTCAACATTATGTAGAAATGAATAAGTTATGACTTTTTTATGATTTGGTGTATATTAATAACATGTGGACTAGTTATTCCGATAATCAAAGAATTTCTTATACAAAATTTAAAAAAAAATCAATTAAACAATTATTCATATTTCCAGATTCAAAAATAACAACTCATATTCAGTAGGATATTCTTAAAATCGTTCTTTTATAATTTATATATTTATTTAAAAAACACATGTTTCTCGCCGTTGGTTTTTTGGAAGGGGGGGTGAGTTTATCAAATGGGCAACCTTTCTTATAAGCCAAAAAAATAAAAATAGTATAAAATACACATCGAAAAGAAAAACTTTTTCAGTTCTCTTAATTTTCGATTTCTTGAAGTAAAAGCCAAATTAAGAATTAGAAGTTAGAAGTAGGTTGTTTGTAATTGGGCGTTAAATTAAAACGTCACTGATATTCTTTAATAAAAATTTAGGAAAAAAATAGTTTTTTGATTTTAATCTAATTTTTTTAAACAATCTTTTCAGGTTTCATCATCTTAATTTAAAAATCTTTAAATTGTCGCTCACAGCTCTTTTCTCAGCTTAAATTCAGAAAATTAATATTTTTAAATGATCTATGATTTCTGTTTGCTACTTAAATAAGATTTCATTTCGAAAAAAACACGTTATTTATATTTTCCATTTATTAACATACCGATATTAATCTGAAACCAAGTTAAACGCTGATAAAAACAAAACTGACCCAAAAAATAATAATTTAGATCTGATATCAGAGCTAAATATATCCAATTCTTGGATTTTCTTATTATGTTGCATCGGTGTAGTTGACGAACTTTACAAAATCATCTGTAATATTTCTGGTATAAGAATTCTTTCAGTGGTATTTCTGGTGTTAAGTAGAATTAGAAAGAACTTATCTTAATATATAAAATATTTTCACCAATATTTCCCACATTGTTTTAGAATGTATTTTTGAGCTTTATAAATAATGTTACCGCGAATAAAATAATACTTAATTCAAATTTACAATGTCGTGTACCTGCCGCACATCAGAAAAATGGTAGGCCTTTTAATAGAGCAACGTGTTAACGTGAAAATGTTTAGTAAAACTCGGCAAGTCCGCAACAGAAATCTATTCTCTCTTACAACAACTGTTCGGTGATGAATGTATGTCACGCAAACGGGATTTTTAATGGCATCAACGGTTCAAAGAAGGACGATAAGTAATGGAAGATAATACACATTCAGGACTTCCTTTCACTTCGAAAACGGACGAAAACATTGAAAAAATAGGCAATCTCATCCGTCCTGAAGGTCTGAAAGTCAAACAGTGAATAAGGAATATTATTTTGAGGTTCTAACTACTCTTCGTGAGAGCGTAAGAAGAAAGTGACCTGAGTTGTGGAAGAACAAATCATGGATTCTTCATCAGGACAGCTCTCCAGCCCACATTGCACTGACTGTTAAATCGTTTTTGGCTAAGCATGGGATCCCTGTTCTGGAACATCCACCCTACTCCCAGACTTTTCTATCTTCTCGAAAGTGAAGAAAGCATTGAACGGAACTAGATTTGAGACAGTTAAAGCTGTAAAAGAAAAATCGACGAAGACCATGAACATGATTTCACAAAATGAACGGAAACACTGTTTTCAACAATGGAAAATTCGAATGGAGCGGTGTAGAGATCATGTCTATCTTGGATTTGTAACCTCCTAGCAAGTTAAAGATCTGTTACCACCCATCCTATGTACTCGTATATGGCCATAGAATTGTAATCTTCTTTTCCTTATAAAATCTACTTTTAGATATAGTTTACTATTTGGCCGTAATTTGAATTACGACTTATGTTACCTTTAGGTCTTAGTATTTTCCTCTGAATTTTCTTTACGATCTCTTCTATTTTTTAAAAATCTCCAATTCTGGTTAGTTCAAGTGTTTATGCTGTGTAAAGTGTTTCAGGTCTAACCACTGTTTGATGATGTCTCAGTTTTGTGTTGTATGATAGGTATTTCTTGATATATATGTGTTTCTTTTAATGTGAAATGCTCTTTCCATTTCTTATATCTAGTTTCTATCACTAATTTTTATTCTGTCGTGTTTGATATCCATTCTCCAAAATATTTAAAGAAATCTGTTTAAAACGGTTTTATTATTTATCTTAAAATATTGAGGTGCATCCCAGTCGTCTGTCATGAACTGTGTTTTTTCAAAGGATATTTGTAATACTACTTTGTTTGCTTGTTTTTGTAATTCTGTGAATTGATCCCATGCATTTTCAAAGTCGGTAGTTAATGTCGGGCTATCTGCGAAAGCTAGATAATCCAATGTGTTCTCATTTTAGTTCCTTCCAAGTTGTATGCTCTTAGTTTGTTTTGTAATATTGAGAAATCTTTTTAATTTAATACCTACTTAAAATCTGCCATATTTTTATAAGTTTCGTTTTTAATAAACTTAAAGATTCTACGTTTGTATTTTTTCTGAGAAATTAATTTGTATATTTTACATAGAATTTAATTTTATGTAAGTTACATTTCAAACTTTTACGTTTTTAATCCATTTAACAAAATTATTTTACACCAACATAAAAATAATGTATTTTTCAACACTTTTATCCCTGATTTCTCATAAACTGGTAAAAATTCAGTTCCGATTTTTCAGATCAGAATTCGTATAAAATTAATAAATTACCCTTAATTTTGATTTCAAGCGTTATAGGCTGGTTTAATATTACTGAAGGCATAGAAATCAGGGTGAAAATTTCACCAGCCGATCCTTCCTAACGAAAAATTTCCTAACATATTATTAACATTTTTTTTTTTTTTTAACCTCCGGAATCACAGTTAAGTATTACATCAGAGGATGGAGATGAATGATGCCTGAATGTTTATTATCTGCTTCGTGAATCAATCTCTTTCTCTCTCTTTATATATATAAAACTTAATAAAGGAACATACATAAATATATTAATTACTTTACATATAATCTTATTTATTTATTGTATGTGTGTGTGTGTGATTGTGGTATATTATATATGTGCAATAAATAAAATTATATTTAAAGAAATTAATGTATATTATATCCAAAATAACAATAAATAAATTGGAGATTAAAGATCATCTAATAATCGATCATCACCAAGAGTCGAGTAAAGCTTTTGTTTACTTCTATTTTGACGGTTTCAAACTTAGTGGAATGGGCTCGAAAGGATATTGACTAGTAACCCGTCTTGATTTATTTACATAAGTGCAGCTTTCAAACATTCCAATTTGTTTGCAAAGTAGTACAAAATTACTTATTGTATTATAAGTTTATGATTTTATTTTTTTTCTTGAGTAATTTTATTTTTAAACATATATATTAGCTTCAGATTGTAAGTATTTGAATAATCTTCCAAAATCTGCTATCTAATAATTTTTTGTTTTTAGTAATATTTTTTCATCTATTTTTTTTTTAAAGAATATTAAAATAAAATCTGAAATATAGTATAAATTCTTTATTTGGACAACAAAAAATTATTCACTATTACAAAATAACAATCTTAGGTTAAAAATTTATTTTTTCTTTGAAAAATTGATGTTACAAAAGAGTAACTAAGAAAAAAGAGATTTGGTGTTAACAAAGAAATGTACATATTTATTTGCATTATGGATAAAAATTCTAATATTTTTATAAAATATAAATCTACTTACGCTGATATTCAGCAGACATTATATTTCTTTTAAGTGTTGCTGAATTTATTTCTTATTTTTGTGTTTGGAAAGGCAACAAAAACAAAAACTGACTTCTTGCCACGTAACATTAAAGCAATCAAATATGATATTTTCAGGAGTATTATGAAAAATGAATGAGATATCGGTTCACTTATTACAGTGAATCAAACAAAAATATCCAGTTTACTCTTTCTAAAACTTTTTGATAAAGTAAAAGAAGAAAAAATATATCCACTTATAAGAAATTGTAAGAAAAATAGAAAAAATTTTATTTTTTTATCGAAATGCTTTTCTAAATTCCTGTTCTATTTTTAACTTGTAGAAGGATCTGCGTAGGAGGAGATGGCAGTTTTAAAGGATGGTATTGAATTTTAAAATGTACACTACTTAGAATAGCTGGAACGTGCTCTAAGCTTTACATGATGATATTATATAAAAATGAAGAAGACGATTGAAAAGAAAAAGAAGAAATGGAAGAGGTGGGTCTGAAGGAGAAAGTCAGAGCGATAGGGCACAGTCTGAAGAGAACGGTGCTGAAATGTGAGGTAGAGGTAGCTAAAGGGCTGAATACAATATGCTCTTCATGTCGCATCATGACCTTTTTACCCCTAAAGCTATTTAAACACTACTGAGTTTCCTACGGTGCTATTTTTTTACTTGATAATAAAGAAAAAAAAGAGATGAATGGGAATTTTAACTGAAGTGAATTAAGTGAAGAAAGGCCCTCCTATTATCAAACTATCGATCATTATCGGTTGAATTACTGAGCATTGTTCTCCTTTCATCAAAATCATGTTGAAATAAACCTAATACAATTTTAATAAAGAAAAGCTGTTTTGGAACATATATCAGTAAAATCATCATTCATGATCTTTAGAATTTAATTTATTACTATATTCTACAATGCACAGCAAACTCTCTCAAATATTGTTAAAGGAATAAATATAAAGTAACTAAAATTTTGTAAGTATTATTATTAAAAGACTTCATTGGTTAAAAAGAAGTTCTTAGGTAACTTAGGTTCTTAGGTGGTTAGGTTCTTCAATATGCTTAGATTAATTAAAAAGCAAAATTTTAAAAGAATTCTCAGTAATTTAACTAATGTTGGGATACTGTTCTCGGAGATCATAAATTGAGTGACACTCAATTTTGACTAGTATAAACTTTTTGAGAAATTTTTTTTTTAGTTTAAAATTTAACAGTGATAAATATTACTATTACACACAAATAAGAAATAATTAAGGAAAGAATGCAAATCGATATTTTAAAAGAGTAAAATTAGATAAAATAATAAACCTAAGAATTTTAGAGTAAACTAATTATTTTAAAAATTTCTGAAAGAGAATTATTTCAATGGGATTATTTCCAATCACATTTCCATTTCTGTGGTATTATTTTTTATAGGCTAACAGCCCCCCCCCTAACCTGTGAATATATCACAGGATAACTGAAAAATTAATTTTAAAGATCCTGTTTTCTTTTCTATTACCTTCTGGCTAGAAGAAATTTACTTGTATATTATAAATTGTTTTTAAGTTACAGTTAGGACCTATGTAAAGCAACTGACATACATCAAATCAAAATGATAATGCAGTTTTCTTATTCACCTTCCTTAATCAGCATTATGAGTGAAAATATTTATGAGTCATAACAGAGAGATAAAAGTTAATTCGACATTAAACAGTCACTTTTGAAAATAAGCCGGTTATAAATAGCGATAACAATAACCACTCATGCAGACATGTTGCAAACATTTTATTTCTGGACTTAAAGACGTTAAATTATTATGGTCTATTCAAATTTTTTCTTTTATTTTAAATTTGTAACTGATAGGCTTTATTTAATAAAAAATACAATAGTTATTTGAAAAAACCTCATTTCAAATAACTATTGAATTTTTAGTAAAATTTTCAAAGAAAAATAAAGTTTAAAATATTGTTCTGTCTGCTGTTCATTAAGCTAATTCAGCAAATATTATATAATGTACAATATTTTTACTTTTAAGACATAGTGCATCTGAAAAGACCAATCTTATTGGTCTTTTCTCACAATAAGATTGTTTCTTTTATAAACACAATCTCTTGATTGTTTATTTATTACGTTAATACTTGAAAAAGTGTTGGCCGAGTTGCTTTTATAGTTTTTGAAGGCGTTATTAAAAATTAGCATAGCATTTTTGTATTGCTAGTTGCATCTGATGCCTTGAAGAACAAAATATACGTTGGGATAGTTCTTTTTTTCTCTTTTTTTTAACCTCCGTAACCACCGTTATGTATATCTTCAGAGGATGAGATGAATGATTTGTAGCTTGTGTGAAAATGCCATGCCTGACCGGGATTCGAAGCCGGGACCTCCGGATGAAAAGCCGAGATGCTACCACTCGCGCCATGAAGGCCGGCAAATAATCTTCACGGTTAATTGTGTACAGTGACTAAGTTGGGTTATTCCTATAGCAGTGCCAATTCTATTATATAAATCAGGTTACAGCGTGCTCAGAAATAAATATATAAGATTTTTGATAATTATATTTATATTATTGATAACTGCGTGATTGTGCTATCGTTGACCTCCACTCATTGTATCATTAGAAAGACGATTTAACTTGTGTACAGTTTAGATGCACAGTTCTGGAGATAGTAGAAGTAAACAAACAAAACTCCTATAATATTAGTCTGACTTACCTAAAAAATATTATGTAAATATTAACTACGTAAAAATAAAATGAACACAATAAATGATTTTGATATGAGTTTGATAGACACAGTAAAATGGTTTTAGTGGACAATACAGCAGCATGAATTACTCACTCAAAACTAAGATCAGGATGAATCCACTTAACTGGAAATGAATTAAGGTAAAAATGAGTTAAGGTAGAAATGGCAGTAGGAGTATTTTTCTAAAAAATATACATATAGTTTTATTAAACATAAAACTGATTGAAGTGTGTGTTATCGAACTTACATATTGCTTTACACTTTTAAAGTGTAGTAGTGCAAAAATTATGCAATGGATATACTCGTATGTGCAATTTTGAGCAATGTATTTATAATCAACGTCAAAGAATTGTATATTCGAAAATATCTAATAACATTGAAAGTTCATTACTAAAGGTATATACATATTTTGCAAAAAGTAATTTGTTAGTATTTTAATTAAATGTTGAAATAAGGGTTTGCCTTGAAATGGCTGAGCAGATAAATTTTAGCATCGTCCTAAGGAAGTTCTTTTAAGGTCGGGATTTAAACAAATTTAAATTGATTCTAGATCTATAGAACTTTTTATTTAATTTAAATTCGATTATGTTCATAATTATTTCAAATGATTTATCTTTTTATTGAGGTTGATATCTCAGTATTTTTGTGCAAATACTTTTTTATTTGACGCTTATTTTTTCGTAGATTTTCTTTATTTATGTTAAAATTTGATTTATTTTTTAAATTTAATTTTATATTGCTATTTTTACTTCGTACAAGGAAGAATTGTAATCGTGAAAAATTTCGGTTTTCAGATTTCAATTGAAATATCCATTTTGACCAGTTTCGGCGTGACGTCTGTTTGTACGTGCGAACATACCTATCTCGCATAACACAAAAACTATTAGCCATAGAATGTTGAAATTTTGGATTTAGGACTGTTGTAACATTTAGTTGTGCACTTCCTCTTTTGATTGTAATCGACTGAACCAAAAATGTCCTAAAAAGTCAAAAATTCGAAAAAAATATTGGAATTTGGACTTTTTCTTAACTGCAGGAATAAGCCCTTATAGAGAGATTTTCAACGATATAAGTGGTACTTATTTTGATTGGTTCCAGAGTAATAGCCAAATAAAATTTTAATTAATGAAATATTTGAATCTTGTAAGGGGTACACATCTGTTCGAATCAGATTTAATTTCTTTTCCTGTTTTTATCTTTTTATCTCTTTAATTTAAATATATTGATTTATTAATAATTGCAAATCTGTGATTGTAAAAAAAAGTTTACGATAAATAATAATTCAATAACAACAAGAAAAGATATCAGAAGCTTTAATGAAATAAATTTTATGTAGATTTTATTGAAAAAAAAATGTGTACATGTAATTTAGTAGGCGTACAAGGAAGTCATGTGTTGTCCACATAAGATTTTTTTAGAATTAATTTTCTAAACTTTTGGCACCATTAATAAATAATTTTGGCACCATTGGTATTAATAAATTTTTTTATATAAAATAATATTTCCACTTACTAACAGTTTTTAATATAATTATCCGAGCGCTTTCTGAGTCACTTCTCCATCATCAGGAAATATTTGAAGTTACTAATTTAATATTCATGTGTCATAATTTTTTGTGTATAATTATAATTAAATTGTTAAGTTCGTAGTAGTGGATTATCAATTAATAAAATAAGTTATACGTTAACAGAAATGTAACGCCATGTCCGTAAGATGTTTACGACTATTATGAGATACGAAATGAAATAGTACCAACCTATTAACTAGTAATTATTGCATAATTTGTTTTAATAAAATATCATTATCGAATTTTACTTGTTCGTTCATTAATCTCTTATTATTCAAATATATATGACATTTTTCTAATATGCTGGTTTCGTGATAATTGTTAGTGTATTTTAATATTTTAATGAATTCGTTAGGGTTATATTTATGTCCAGTTTGTAAAATGTGTTTGGCAAAATTAGATCTCTCTTTATTATTTTTTATTATACAATTAGTATGTTCTTTAATGCTTATGGAGAATGAAAGATTTGTCTTTCCGATGTACTTTAGTCACAGCTTTCACAAATAAGACTAAACACTCTTTGTTTTTCTAAATTATAATTATTATCATGATTTATTGTTATAGAAGATCCTCATTATTTATGTACTTTATTATTTGTTGTACATATCGTTTTCAATTTAATTGCTACAAATATATTATTTAATTTATTATAATTCATACTGTATTGGTTGTTTTTTTTTTAGGGAATCAATTTGTTGTATTGTTATTTGTTAGTTTTATTTTGTCCTGTATGTATATCTTATTTTTTATTCAACAGAATAAAAAATATAACAATGTAATTATAATAAATTTATAACTTATAATAATATTGTTATATAATAAACTATATGACAATATTATTTATTTATTAAGTTAGTATCATATCCATTATTTGAAGCTATATGTTTATTGTTATTTACTTCGTTATTTAATTTTATATTATTGTGTTTTAAGTATTTCATTGCTCTGAAATTAGTGAATTAAAGGTTCGCATTTTTGTCTCCAAGAATGAAAAGATTTGAGATGTTTTATGGTATCCTGTTGGGTTGGCTTTCTATAAATATCTATATCGATTTTATTAGTAATAAAATATTTATTAAATTTTATGTTCAAATATTCAATTCTGTTATTGTTTTCTCTGTGGCTATTTTTTGTTTAGTTGTTTATTTTGTGAACTATTGTAGTACTTATAATACTTTAAAAGTCTGATTTTTTAAATACTTTATTTATGTTACATAAAATGCAATATGTGTTACAATTTATTTACTTTACGTTGTAATTATTATTTTATTGTTAGATGATTAATACAGAATATAAGAAAAACTATTTTTTGTAAGAATATAATATTTAATATTTCTAACGCACAAAAAGTCAAATTACCCATTGATTCAAACCAGAAGAATGTATACTATTACTCAATTGCAAAGGTCGGCAGTTGTTAATAGGTAGTTTTTTTGAAATTATATTTTATATAAATAAACAAATATTTCTTCCTTCTATGAATAGTATTATCAGTTTATTGAACTAATGTAAGAGTGATTTATATGGATTTTTTTCAATCCAGTGTTTTAATATAGATTTGTCCCATCTGAAGAAATTTAAAATAAATATATATAATTTTTTAATGTTATATGTAAATTGAAATAAAATTTACAATTTTAATTTA
>JAAAKQ030164334.1:0-12643 GCA_010016005.3 Zanna intricata | reverse complement strand
TTTCTTTGTTCACAGGGATGACAGGAGTGGTGCACCACCGGGAGAACGTAAGTATACACTTCTGTATAGAAGTGTATGCTTACTTCTACTCTTCAAGAGTGAAGTTCCGAAATTTGTCGGACATGTCCCCCCGAGACTAAGTTGCGCTTAATTGCGGGTTCGGTCTCGGGGTGAAAAAGAGCGGTGAGGGGGATTTAGTCGGTAGGGGCAGGCTGTGGAGTCTGCTTATCGCTCAGCCAGGCTTTTTAGTTCGCTGAGTTTGACTAGCTGGGGGCGTTAGCGTTCCTGGTTCGGAGTCCGACACAATCCCATGATGACGTCATCAAATGTTTCAACACTTTACTTGTATATCTCGATTTTAATTCATCCATATAAACAGTAATCAAGTGAGTAAGTTCCGGTTTCCAGTTTACCGGCTATCTACGTAAATCTATTTACCAGTAATTTTTTCATTTAAGAGTTGCCTTACTTCGTTCGTGAAATGTATTGCTACTCTATAACTGATAGTACATTTCAGTTCACCGCTGAGAAATTTTCAAGCACTGTAAGAAATTCATTGTTTAAAAAGTTCAGATAATTTCTCCTCTTGACATGCTGTTCTACTACAAAAGGGCTTATTAATTGTTTGTGCCAATCAAACGTTCACTAAATGTCGTTGCTCAAAATTTAATTTAACTACAGTATATGGATTTTCTTCAGACAACTGATGTCAATTCCGTGTGTTCATTATACCATTATGAATAAAATTAGCTTCGTCCGAAAATATTATGAACGGAATTAAGTGGTAATTATTGTTAACCCACTGAAAAAACTGCAGTCGTCTAGCATAGTCACCAAGATGGAGGCGTATTTTAAGTTTTTTGAATGTAAGGCCGCAGTCCATGAGAATGTAATCCCATACATACTTTACTTTGTGGATTGTTGGGTCGTGTAGAAATTTTTCGCGTGCTTGATGTAGGACTAAGCTACATCATCTAAAGGATGGTTTTTCTTTCATAACTAGGTATCGGTTGACGTTCAGATGAAATATCAGCGCAAGGAAATGTACCGCTCTCAAGAAGCTTATTAAAACTTCTACAAAATACTTTAGGGTTGTGCAACTTTAACTGTAGAAACATAAATCTTCTATGATTTCTGATGTATTAGGATGGATTGTAAATAACTAGTAGATGATGGAAAGGGACGTTTGGATGTAAATCTCTGTGGAAAAAGTGTTGGCCAAAATAGGTTTTTCTTGATGATAAGGAAGTGAGATTGAGCTGTTATTCTACGCATTCGTTAGTGACGTTGCCATATATTTTAATAAATTTAAACGTTATCCAGATGGTATTCTGTGGCTATCACTCAGTTCTTATGTGTATTATATAATAATAATAATAATATTACCACACTACTTCTGTTAGCATTTCATTACTTCCATTAATTAAGTGTAGTTCATTTATTGCAACTTTTTATTTTTAAAATAGGTTTTCTCTATTGATATTATGTGCTTGTTTTATGAGGTAAATATAAGTAAACTTATTTGTGTACATGAGCGATGGATGAAATAATGTTTGTTTGAGCGTAACGGATAAGAGGGTGGTATTATCCAGTAGCTGTAATCTTATTTGAAAAACCTCTTTCTTTTAGTGTTGTGTTATCATAAATAAGCATTGAATTTTATACCTATCGGTAAGCTATATCTGTATTACCAGCTGGTAATGTAAATAATTAATCGTCGTACTATTTATATAACATTTTAAACTTCATAAGTGATCTTTTTTTTATATTTGGGTCTATAATTTTATAAAAAATATTAATTTATCTCGGTAGAACCTTTTATTAAAATTTTTAACAGTTGAATTCTTAAATTAAATTACCTTCTTACCAACCTTAATTTGAAGCTCTTGAATTTGAATAATAATTATTAATATTTCATTTTAAATTACACAAATTTATACTGTAGATCTCAAGAAGCGTTTTACATTTCATTTTAGCTATTTCATAAAAGAGTTTAACTCATAGAGAAATATATATTACTCACGTACACGCAATTATGCACGCCCACGCACGTGTTTGTATTTGTATGTTGTGTTATTATTGTTGTTGTTTAAACGGTTTAAGGCTCTCTTTTTCTATTTAGCTTCCGGAACCAGGTAAGGTACTAATTTAGAGGATGAATGAGGATGATCTGTATGAATGTGATCCGTATAAAAGTAACTACGTTTACTAGGATTTAAATCTCACAATTCTCGACTTCGAAATCAGCTGATTTTTGGTGATGAATTAACCAACAGAACAGCCAGCAGTGGGTTTTTTATACAAATTTAAATACTAGATCGTAGATACCAGTATTCTTTGGTGGCTGGGTTTCAATTAACTACATTTCTCAGGAGAGGTCGACCTGAGACTATACAAGACTAGAAGAATGAAGTATACTTCATTCACTTTCATACACATCATCCTTATTCATCCTCTGTAGTAATACCTGACTGTGGTTCTTGATGTTAAACTGAAAAAATAGAAAATGGTTTAACTCTCGCTCTTAATTATAAACAAAATCCAACAAAAGAAGAGGTTTTCAATCCATTTCTTGATTGCTCATTTATGTTCATGCCTTACATTTCATAAAATGGAAAAATGATTGTTTCGTAAAGGAATTTCCTTCAATGACAGATCAAGCTTTTTCAAATAATTAAACTAAAATATATTTTAAACGAAAACTTTTGAAGGTTATATTGATTTTTCATTACTATTAATTAGTATTAATTGTTATAACATAATTATGTATAACTAGACATTGTTCAGATAGTTCACTTAATTTTCCAGGAAACTTTAAAAAAGTTAGCTAAAAAACTTAAAGTAAAAAAAATAATGCAATTAGTGAGCGAATTACATTAGTGTGCAATTACTGCTCTAACTGCATTTTGACATGCAAAATTAGCTCACATACAGTGATAGTTATTAATTTTCATCTCATATAAAGTCCTTTTTCAGCTTTACTGACACTTAGATCTCTTACTTAATTACTTTTCTTAGGTTTCTCGGTTAATAGCATAGATATAATTTTCCTTCAAGCACTTTTAATATGTTTGGGAATATTTTTATGTCTACTTCTGTTTTAAATAGAAAATAAAATTAATAATCGAACAAAATTTAAAGAAATAATAACATTTCAATTCGAGAGACCCAAGTAACAAGTAACCAGTAACACAATCCACTTATATTTTTTCAGTTTGTATTAATTAACCAAATAAATTTGAAAGAAGTTTCGTAAATATGAAAGAAGCCGTGCTAGGCTGGGAAATTAATTTTAACTTAAATCGAATGGTTCTATGTTGGTGTTAAATTATAATTTTATGAATAGTAATATTTAAGTAAATATTATCTAAAAATTCTAATTCAAATAAATATAGAAAAAGTATTATTTTTTCACTTTTTAAATAACTTTTTAAGTATGTTTGGTATAAAAACATAATATCAAATAAATGTGTAAGCGAAGAATAGTCAGAGTCACAAAATTTATAGGAAAGTAATCTGAAAGTTTCTAAATTCTCTATTTTTCTGATCATGTATTTAAATTTTCCTATTTATATTATATATTTTATTTATATTATTAGTTCATCCATAAACGTTGAACTGTTAACAATTAACTGTTTTATATTTTTATAGGAAATTATTTGTTAAATTTCTTAATTTTCCCCCTTTAGATTTTAAAAAGAAATTATTAGATATTACCTCATTAAGACCAGTTGGCCGGTCTCCGCGTCGCGAGTGGTAGCGTTTTGGCTTTTCATCCGGAGATATCGGGTTCGAATCTCGGTGAGAAATGGCATTTTCACACACGCTACTAACCCATTCATGTCATCATATGAAGAAATACCTAACAATGGTTCCGGAGGTTAGAAAAAAAAAAGACTTCAGTTACGCCTTGCAATATATCGTAATGCACCAAATCTTTCAAGGCGTTAAATGCAATATGGAATACACTGGTTATTGTTGATTTCATACCCACTCCTTCAAGGCATCAGATACAACTTATTTTATTTAAATTGATACATTAAAATTTTTTAAGATAAAATAATTATGAATATTCTTATAGATATATTCACAAAACAAAAAAGATGTAAGCTAATACCTTGCGTAATTTAACTCTCAGAAATTTTTGCCGGACTTTCTGACTTTGCTTTTCACCCGGAACGTTAACAAAATTAATCTCAACTTAAGGAAAATATATATTTATTTATATATATGTAAAATAAATCAAATTTAAATCCAAAATAGAGGCCGTAAAATAATTTGTAACATTTAACTATCTAAGGAAATTATAACACAGAGTAGAAATTAAGTAAAAAATGCTAATTAATTTATTGGCATCTCCTGATCGGTAATATTACATTTTAAGTAAGCGGCACTTAATCGTATTTAATGACATACATTGATATTGTAAGATTATGATTGTCCTTTTGCTTTCATTTAAAAAAAAAAAAACTTGGTATATTGGACTACAGCCATTATTTCTTGTCTAATAATTACAAAAGGTAGTGTAGTATACAAGGAGTGCGATATCATTCATACCTTAACTTCTATTTTTATTGAATTTTTCCCCTGTACTCTTCAAATAAAAATAAGTATCAAAAAATATTTTCTCTTAGGATGCAAAATTTATTTAAGAAAGTTATTAGGTAGTAAAGAATAGGAATTAACTTTCTTTATCTTACAAGCATTTTAGGGTTTGATTGGAGTATTTTAATAACAGTCTTAATTTTCTAGTTAATTCTTTAATTCGTATGAGAAGACTTGTACTTTTTTATGCTAGTTTTTCGTACATAAGAATAAAATGTTACGTTCAGCGTTTATAAAATTCTCTTGTGAAAAAAAAGTTGCTAATTTTACTAAACCATTTAAGGATATAATTTTTCCATTCCATTATTTTAATTATGTTTGTTTATTTCAGTTTTTGAAAATTAATTTTTCTTTAAACTCGTTAACTGAAGATTAATAAATTTGTATTGGTGAGAATATATTATTTCTCTAGTCTTTCAAAAAAAAAGAAAAAAGGGTGTTATTTTAAATAAGAAATATTGTTTTTGTACAATATTTTCTGTTTTTGAGAATGTAGTATTTTTTTTATGTTTGGCCTAGCAATTTATTATTAGTACATCCATAAATGTAGAACTATTAACAATTAACAGTTTTATTTTTTTATAAGAATTAATTTGTTAAATTTTCTTAATTTTCCTCCCTTCTGATTTTAAAAAGAAATTATTCTCTTACCGCCACATTTTAAGTTAACAAAATTTGTTTTACTAATTTTAACTGAAATAACATCAATCTACCGATAAAAAATTGTACAATGTTTGGTTAAACAGTTCAACTGGCATTTAGATAACAGATAGAAAAATACTTGAAATTCTTATGAGCAGAATAATTTAATTTTTTTTAATTAGTTATATTTTTAATATTGTCAAAATAATTGTTTTCTTATTTTACTTTCAGACATCAACAATGTACGAGATCCTTACTAAAAGAAAGAACAAACCAAATATATGATTACAAAAGCTGTATTATTACATTAAATTTTTGATATATTAACCTTCTTAATATAAATAATATAGCTTGTTTTTTCAAAATATATATCATTGATGGAACAGTATACAAACATGTAAGATTTGCGTAAAGGAAGTTTTGGTACAGAGCTCAATATTGGGTGTTAGGATTTAGGTACTTCGTGTTTGTTGCTATAACGTAAGGAGTTTACATGGTCTCTGCTCGAATAACAAATACTACTCCGCGAAAAGCACCGGGATGAAACTTCTTGTTATAAATTTACCTTTCCCGTAAAGCTTACCACTTATCAACAAAATTGGACTACCTTAAATCTTTTTCTTTTTTTTTGGTTGATGATTTCGCCTCATAAACTTGAAGCTTGTCCATGGGATACGGAAATGGAAGTTTTTGACGTATGAAAATTGCCATGCCTGACCGGGATTTGAATCCGGGACCTCTAGATGATTTTATGTTGCTTGTCATCAGATTTGGTTTTTGTTTCTAAAAAATATTTTTTGAAACATAAAAATAGCCTTCTTAACGAGCTATTAACTGAAATAAACTT
This sequence comes from Zanna intricata, assembly GCA_010016005.3. Taxonomy (NCBI): domain Eukaryota; kingdom Metazoa; phylum Arthropoda; class Insecta; order Hemiptera; family Fulgoridae; genus Zanna; species Zanna intricata. Next base: position 6,549 of record JAAAKQ030164334.1, on the reverse strand, counting down.
ACAAACTGAAATAATTTTACAGTTAATGATGAAAAATCTTTCTCAAAAAACTAAAACGAACTTTATATTATGGTTTATGTACTACGTATTTTAAATATGTGAATACAAATTTCAAGTACGTTGAACATTTTTCCAGTAATCAAAATAAAGAATTGCACTCATGTAGTCTATGGATTTCAGCTGTAAGATATATTATTACACAGTTCAAGAAATTAAAGTTTTTTTTCTTCCGTTTTATATATAAAAATTGAAAATGTTTCTTATATTTGTGTATTTTACTGTAACTCAGTTTCACTACCTTGGGACTGGTTCAATTACGTATACGTTCGGGTTAAAATATTATTTTTTATATTAAAAATATAATTTCTATTATCTAATTTATATTTATTTACTATTTTTTTTCATTATTTTGTTCACTATTTTTTAAAATATTTTCATTAAATTTTCCATTAACTTTATAATAGGTAGAGATTCTTTTTCTCGTTTATAAACGTATAAGCCATTTTTCAGGTTTACGATTAATAGCAGAATTATCCACATAATATTTAATTATTTTCTTTTAATTTTTCGTTGTTATGTTCTTCTAAAGTTATTGATATTTCTATGTTTTCACTTACTTCTTTCCTCTGAGATAGCCGTTGAAATGCCTCTGAAATGACGTTGCTCCTAAAATCCGTTTTTAACTGATTTCGTGGCTGGTTGTTCCGTATAGAACTTCTCATTATAAAGTTAATTTTTTTCAAAACTATTTAAAAAATTGCCACTTATTTAATTTTTACAAAAAATGAATTATTCTTTGCTAAACAAATGAAAGTACTAAAGTCAGATTACTGATTCACTTAAACTCATGTTCTAAATAGTTCTTTACATCACTTTGTAACGACTGGATCAATTCTGCTGACAATTCGGTCATTCTTAATTTTTGTGTTAACTATTTTTACTGAAATATAAGTATCAATAATGAGCCTAATAAATTAGAAAAAATAAATAATAATCTGCCTAAATCAAAGCACTTTTGGGCCGTCTATCCAAAATGTATCCAAAGTAACTTTGTATTTATCCTTAAATTACCTAGGTGCATACAAAGAAATCACATGAAAATCTAAAAAAAAAATCTCTCATAATTTTTGTACATCCTATATTTTAAAATTATAATAAATATTCTTATAATTTTTATTTATTTTTTTTTTTTGCTGTGGCAGAAGGGGAACTTTTTGTTTACTTGTACCGTCAACTTGTTATTTATTTCCATATTCTCAACATATGGAATGTGATTATTTTAATTGATAAAGACCTTCTTAATGATTAGAACCTTTTAATTTTACAAAATAGTGGGCTAAAAATTGATAAATGCAAACACTGTTGTGTAAAATAAAAATTAACAATTTAAACATAAAATTTTATTTTGTGAATTCATAAACTGATCCTATAAAAATGTATCTTATTTTAGGTTTTGTTATTAAAAATTTAAATATAATGAAAACTTTTGAACTGTTCTAATTAAGATTAAAAATTACATATAATTTTTTGTTTTTGAATATTTTTATTTCTCTTCTCATATTTATTTTGTGAAATTCGTCTGAAAGTATATGTTTTTTATTTTATACTATTAGGTAAATACGATTATATAGCCTACGTAAATTGTCATAAGCTGGAGGTGGTGAAGTAAATAAGTGACAATTGTGTAACGAGTCGAGCAAAGTGGAAAATATTTTTCCAAAAAATAGTATAATAAGATCAAGAAGGCGCTTCAGCTGCAGCTGCGTCGTATGTTGCTATAGAAACGAGAGAGACTGGCGCCAATTTAGTCTAGACAGACTGGAATTAATGCGAAAATATATTGTAGTACAAAATACGGGACATACTGTAATGGAGTATACCGTTTGCTTTCGGGGTTCACTCTATTTGTTCCACTTGGTAAGGAACAGCGCACAGAAAAACAAATTATTTTTCTGCGCCGTATCGATTAACTTCACCATATATGTGTATATATTTGTATTCCTTCGTCATATTGTGGGGGAACCCAATGACCTATTGGCATTAGTTTTAATTTTGTCCATTTCATTTAAAAACCCTTCAAGTAATGCTTATTCTCTACAATAATTTTAAATTTTTTTTATGTGTGTCTATATCTAGAGAAGCAAAATTTAAAAAAAATTAATTTACAGTTATATTTATAAAATGCATGTTTGAACCAATCGTAACAATTTAATGTAAAGATCCCGACAAGTAAAAAAGAAAAAGTATTCTGCCTAAATCAGAGTAAGTGATATTATTACACAGTTCAAGAAATTGAAGTTTTTCCTGTTTTATAAATGAAATTAACTTTTTTTTTCTTAATTGCGTATTTTTCTTTAACCTCAATTTTAGTACCTTAGGACTGATTGATTGGTTCAATTACAAGTACGTTCGGATTAAAATTTTATTTTGCCTTGATATGATATTAAAAGCAGTGATGTGAAATTGATGCATTACAGTAGCAAAAATCAAAATCTAATAATCTTTTCTTCTTTGTTTCCCTACAGACACGTGCGCAACGGACGTATATACATACGGATATGTGTAAGTATTTAATCAGAGTAAAAATGAGACAAAAATTGACAAAATTACCAACTGTAATTTTTTTATGTTTGTTATTGTAAATTATTACGGTTGGATCAAACATGAATTTTAGAAATATAATTGTAAATTAATTTGTATTTTACGTGTTAGGTCAGTAAGTACATCTGTTATTCGAAATTATAGAACGTTATTTTTAGGTTTCTGTTTGTGATATCTGAATATTAAACCAGAAACTGAAAATCATTCTGATTTAACAACTGTAGGGTACTGACTATTATGCAATCATGGTTCCCTCATAGGTGTATTACCTGTGATAGTACAATCTAGTAATCGTAAGTAATCAAAACAAGATGAGCCTACAAAAAATATCTCCTTTCCTTAGGAGGTACATAATTTTAGGCAGGACATAATTTTTAATATTTGAAAATTGCGGCTTATTTAAGTTATCAATTTATGTACATCCTCCAGTTAAATTTCTAAAACATTTAAAATTTAAACGTAGAAATTTATATTGATGTCTGTACTTATATAATTAGAAAAAATTAAGAAAATTTACAAATCTATGACTTTTAATATAACATCCATTGATGGATATTATTGACAATTTTATTTAAGTATAAAATACAACAGCGCAGTTCTTAATAAATTATTTTAATTAAAATATTTCCGAGAATTATTTTCGAAACAAAACTTTAAAATAATATGTATGTTAAACACAATTCGAATAATACCACTGACCAGTATTAATCTTTTTTCCTATACAGCTACAGTTTATGAGTTGATAAATGTGTGAAAGATTTGTATAAAATAAGTGAATTCGAAAAGTATTAAATAAATATAATTTATATATTTATAAATTCTGTCGTGTGAAATCGCTCAGAATAATTGGTTTAAAATTGAACAGAAGTGAAGTAATTAATCAAATCTGAAATTATTTGTTTGTTAGGAAGAAATATTGATTTTAGTAGGTAATTCCTTACCATAGCAAGTTGTACAACTTGTACGAAATTACAAGTTATCCAGATTCAGATTTAATGCACGTACGGGAGTGAGATTGAGAAGTGGATAGAGAAGAAATAGCCTACATATTGATGTTTGTGCGAGAGTTCATATCCACTTACTCTGTTTAACTAAGTTAGAACATTAAACTCATAGTTCTGTTTGATGAAATCTCTAATGTACCAAGACGTTATCCTTCAGTTAATTTGCCCTTAATTTATGTTCTGAATATATATTGTTTGTAATACCTTAAAGCAATAATGTACGTATATTTTAAATCAGTTGTAACGTTCATTAAGTTTTACATTTGCTTCTAAATGAATAATGCTTGTACTTTTTGTGTTCTTACTTGAAATTCCAAATTATAGAGTAAAATTTGTGAATTAATGCAACTGAAATACACCCCATTTCACTCATATTAGACATAGTAATGTATTTTAGACAATATGTAAAATATATTATTGAATTAATAATAGAAAATATTGCTGATATTAAGCCCTTTTATTTTGTTCATTTAATTCTCCTCTCTCATGAAGGTTACAATAAAGTGTCCCTTTTATATCAGTATGGTTACTATTCAAACAGTTCTTGAAATCTTAAATAGTAAAATTATTGTAATTGCAGTAAAAATAAAATATCAGATTTCCTTTAGTTATCAAATTTCCAACTTTTAATTTTAAGCTCTTGTAATTTTTAACTTTTTTATGTTAGTTGTTTTTATGAGAATTATACGGATTTGAACACTAGACAGTGAATACTGGGATACGTTTGTAATCAAATAACCACACGTCTCAAGAATGGTCGGCCTGAGTCTGTACAAGACTACACGACGTTTATATGTCATCCTCTTATCATTAAGGTCGGGAGGAAGTTTGCTTATCGTTCACTAGTTGAACAGATTGCTACTTTAAAAATTAAGAAAATAGAAGACTAAAATATGGATCAGAGACAAGCATAAAAGGATAATATAGAAATGATTCTCAGAACCAGAGAATTAGCAGTAATACTGTAGTTCATCAGTTATACTGCCGGGATTATATGTGTTTTACTTAGACCCATTTGTGGAAAATAAATGGTAGCAAAAGTATTCAGATTTTAGAGCTGAAAGTTTTATGATTGAAAGTATAATCATATTGAAGTCGATGTTTAAAAATGGGTTTATCAGATAAAGAAAAGAATTTGTTCTTGATAGATTTAGGAAAACTAATGACACAGTCCTTTTGTGATAGTTACGGAAATAAATTAAGAAGCTTATCGTGAATTCTGAAACGATAAAGACTGTACTTAAAGCAACAAGGAAATAATTCAAGACGATGAAAAAGAGTAAAGTGGAAGTAAATAATCTGAAAAGTGACAAACGGCTAAATAATCACTCGTTATTTAAGGTTAACTTGCTATTAAAATTTAATCTTAGAAGTATGGCCTAAGAAATGATTCGTGAATGAACTGAATAATTTAATAAAGCTAATAAGAGCACTTTTAAGAAAGCTAAGGAGACTTTGAAAAAAGCTAATCAGAGAAACTCTATAGCGGACTAGATATTCATTAAAGGAGAGCACTTGGGGACTCAATATTTGGGAAGTGATGACTGAGTGTTTAGGCAAGCTGTTTTTAAAGTTACCCATAGTGAAGTGTGGTTTACCAAAAAAGAAAATGCCATGATGTGTTTTTTTTGTGGTTTTTGTGGGCGAAAAACGTTTGGACGTTATTATCACCCGATGTGTTGAAGTATAGAGTGAATAAAGATGAAAAGCTGCAGTCTTTTAAAGGAACATTTTAGAAGGAGTGAAGGATAATCCGTAGCCATAAAATGTGTAAGATTTATAGGGAAATATGGTTCAAAGCTTTTCTTTTGTTCTAACGTTTACGTCAACTTACGAAACCGATCATGGTTGTTCGAACAGAGATGGATTTTCTGATTAAAAATTGAAGAAAGAAAGACTAGGTTACTGAGAGGAAGAACTGTTTATATGAGACAGAAAACAGGATTCAGGAAAGATAGAACGGTAAAAATTGTAAATATATAAAACATTAAAAAAAAATATCTAAAATAATTTTTCTTGAAAGTAGAATGGGGGAACTGTAGACAAGCAGAGTTCTTGGTATCCAACCGAAAGTGCATAAAACGACGAAATGTGGGAAGTAATATAAGATAAATATCAGGAAGTGATACCTAACTAAGAAACTGGTAGGAATACCAACAGCCGTAGCAGCAGATTTCCACCAATAGAAAATAATTTCAAACTAAACTTCCTCCTTCAATTTTTTTTTTAACTTATCTAGTTATAGAAATAATAATTGACAATTTTTTATTTACTTTCCGCATATAGACACTCGTAAATCATTTAAAAGATACCAAGAACACACACACACACAACGTTCCACGAACCAAACAATTAGTTTTTTTTAAATCACGTTTTCCCATAAGTATCCTTTGTAGACTTAAACAAAAATTTACACCTTCATCATTAAAACAGAAATTATTTTGTTGATGTATCGGAAAATAATTTTTTTTTTTTCAGCTGTAGCAGAATATCGTTCAGGTTTACCACATTTTATGATCACCATAATTTTATTTAACTTTCTTGTACTAAGTGTCCATTGTATAGTACAAGACCATAAAAACTATTAAACATATCAAAAAAAAAAAAATTAAAAACGTGTGGATAAAGGTGGGGAAATTAACCTGTGTGAAGAAAGTAAGTTAAGATGAAAATCTTAACTGACGCGGCCCTGAGAAGCGATGGACAGCCCCACTCGGGAGGTGCGGCATGCCGAGGTGTGTCGCTTCGATGACTGACTGGGGACTCCATGCAGCCTCAACTGTGTTTCGCACTGTAGAATCCCACTACAGTGAGATGTTTCCTCTCCGGGTTGTGCCATACTTAATTGGAGGCGGAAAAAAAAAAAAAAAAAAAAAAAAGATGAAAATCTATGAAAGATTATATAAACAAACTACATGGAAACAAACGAAAAAAAATAAACTGA
>JAAAKQ030164312.1:0-12644 GCA_010016005.3 Zanna intricata | reverse complement strand
CATACCAGAGCATTTTATTTTTTATTACCTATTTCAAATTATCCTCGCACGGCTATTTGTTGGCTATTGTTCTAACACTATACACTAATCTAATCACGAAATCTAAAATCTAATTCATTAACGAGATTCTTGTAAAAATTTCTATTCTAGAAATCGTCTTATAAATGTTTCATTTCGTTTCGTTTCTCGATCATCCGAACAAATTTCAAAGATTAAATACCACTTTTTAAAACCTTTTAACTTAGTATTATTTCCCTTCCATCCTTGTTTCCCTACTATAATGTACTAAACTCCGCCTTACTTATATTTTTAAGAACTTATTCTTTCTATTATAGCCTGTGCTTTGTTCAAACAGCCAATACTAGTATATCAGCATTAGCTGTTCATATCCATAAAAGAAAAGGATTAGATGCAAAATCAGTTTTCTGTGAAATGTTTACTATTGAAAAATAAGAAATATAAAAATGATTTCAATTATTTTCTTCACTGAGCGAACAATAATGGGGTTTCTAAGTCCGTAAAAAAAAAAAAAAAACAAGTAACTATTCGGTCCAACAAATAATACTTGAAATTGAGATTACATTGTTGAAAAAGATTTCACGGTTTAAGATAAGAATGAAGTAGAATAAAATTCCTCTAAATCACCTTAGGAAAAAATATATTTCGAATAAAGGTTCAATCTCTCCTAAGGATCAATTCTTTTTTTTTATGATTCAACTGCTGAATAATGGATATTAAGAAAGAATTACAATTGTTAAATAGTAAATGACTTTAATTTGAAATTTAACAACACAATCTAATAAAATCTTTTTATAAAACTTAAAAAAAAAAAACTTCCACCAAAGTGTCTTCAATCATCTTTGCAACCAACTAGTGATTGGTGCTTTAGGATTTTTGGATTCATTTAACCTTCACTTACATAACTTTTTTAATATTTTTAATATTAAAAAATTTACTATCTTTAATAGTTTTTTTTAATATTTATATAATACACAATGTTTAAATATGTTAAGATATGGTCTTGTTTGTTAGTATAATATTATCAGTGTTAGTAAACTTATGATCTGTGTCTATGAAATGGTTAGTAAATGTTGACTAAGTCAATGCGAAAGATTTTTATGTACTCACTGTATAATTTTTTACCTACTTTTGGTAAAAAGAAAAGAATGATATTACTTACGATCATAGGTATGATTGCGGGGGTGGGGGGTGAAAATGAATTTTATTTACGTTTTAAGGTAAGAGGAGTATGAAAATACCATTCCCTTAAAGTGGTTTCCATATAATCTTACTATAGAGTGAGAGAGAAAGGGGGGGGGTCTATGAATAAAACTTTTGTAGTTCGAAAATCTCAAAAAACCACTGGAACAATTACATTGAAAGTTAAATATTCTGTACTAGCATATCTGAAGTTGTGTGTGAACATTTCATGAAGATTGGTCGAGTCATTCTTGAGTTACGCTTAATTTAAAGTCGAAAAAATTTGAGCAGGACAAGTCTTTTCCCCCCGTCATTTTGAGTCAGGTCGAGACTGACTCTGACTTTTTGAGTCGAGGTCGCTCCAATAAGTCAGGTCAGAAGTGTACCCAGAATCCACCTTACATTTCTATTCTCGCATAATCAGATTTTTTATTGTTTGGTTCTCTCAAACAGTTTTTACGTACAACCAAGTTCGGAAGCAATGAACAAGTCAAGAATGTAGCATAAGAATGACTCGGGTGAACTATTCTTTACAACAGGAATAAGTAAGTTGGGACAAGTACCACTAAAATTATGTTGAAAAATAACGTTAGTTCCATTGCCAAATAATTTTTCTACAATTAATTTTCTATTTAATAGTGATTAAATAGAAAACAGAACGACCCTCATGTGTATAATCCAGGAGCATTTTTTTTTATTGACTGTGTTCTGTAGGTAATGATTTATTTTGTTTTGTTTGTTGTTCTGAAGGAGAGACACAAGAATAACTAAAACAAGGAAATAAGGCTAGAAAAGAACATAGCAAAATTATTTTTCATCTCAACGAGGAAATGCTTGTCCTTTACAGCAAAAACAAATTTTTTTATAATTTTTCCAATAATAATGTAAAGTTTTCCAGGAGGAAATATTATACCCTCTAACAATTAAAACAATCTTCATAGGAATAATTTTCCAGAATAATTCTAACCGTAAGATTCTTCCACAATAAATAAAAACCTCGAAGCTTGATCGTAGGAACATAATAATACAAATTTGAAATGTATATGAGGAAATGTCCATCTTGTTGACCTAAATTCGAACCTAGTTATCTTTAGGTTGAAAAATACTGCACTACCGCATAGGGTCAGCGGAGCAATATCATTGTACCAATATTACACAATGTTACTATCATGAACAACCTTGTACCGTCTAAACTCAGGTAGAAAAAAAACATTAATTTACTAAACAATCTCATAATTAATTAATGTCTAAGGAATGTACATTTTCATAACTTCAGGGAATAAATAAATATTTGTATTTATAAGATATGTAAAACATTAATCAAAATAACACATAACAGATGTATAATTCAAAAAGCAATAATAATATTTATTATATTATTCATATATACTCGTGCATCGTCTATAATAGATAAATATTAAAAATAGTTTTAATTATACAACATAATAAATAAATAATATATAATAAGTAATAAATAATATTAATAGTTTACAGAAAATGAAATTATGTATTAGAACAAAAGCGGTAGTGGAAGAACACAGCATAAGCAATGTATTATCTACTCAGTCAAGGTCATGGAATACAAAAACGCGGTAGTTATTTTGTTAAGTAGTTATCACATTGCTGTTAATGATAATACAACTTATACAGTTTAAATAGTGACGTTTTAAGAGTAGAATGCTGTAACAATGTATTAAAATAATAATCCTATATGTAAACCATTCCAAGCTAAACTTCTATAATATATTATCATAATCTCTATTTTCATGTAAACTATTCTTCCATTTTTATTTCGTTAAAAAAAAAAAATAAAAATCATAATTTTAAAAAGAGATATAATTATAATAGCTTAACTAAGAAAAAAAAGGTATTTAGTTTTATCCTCTTTTTGGGTAACTTTAAGTAAATGAAATAATCACTGTACTTTCATATATTTAAATAATTAATTTATTATTTTAAATATAATCTTGTTACAAAGTTAATTAAAATAATGTAGTCAGCCATGCAATTCCTCTATTGGTGAATCTAGCCAAAGCCAAAAAGCTTACATTTTAGTCGGAAACATGTATACGATAGACAATTCTGAGAACGGAAAGAAAAATTCCTTAACCAAGTCTTTTAATAAGCTTAATATTTCGAAGAGAAAAAATTTTCTATTCATATATTTCAATTGGTCATGGTATGAAAATCAAACATTCATTAATATGGTAGCGTTTAATCTTGAATGAAACAATGTTCCAAGGAATTATCGGGAAAACAATTGGACTTCAATAATCAAGAGAAAGGTGACTTCTTTGTACTTCTTTATACCGAGTTGTTTGAGCCATTCGTAAGAAAGAATGCAGTTCTCGACGAGTGCATCTTCCGTTTATCAATATCTACTTCTTTCATTCATAACTTTGATAATTTATTCTCGACAGAATTCAATCAATTTTTATTAAAAGCTTCTGGATCCGTTGACAACAAAAAACACGAGGAGTCAGGAAAACAGGATAACAGAAAAAAGAAGGCCCGTACCACGACAACAAATTCAGCTCAGCCTAGACTCTTAGAAGAAGAATCTCTACAACCTAGATTCCCTATATTACAGACACCGTGTTCGATTCCCAACACAAAGAGAATGTATTGGATACTCCACAAAACTAGGGCCCTATCACGTGGCATTCCTGCTAGACCTAAAGGCTCTATCAGGAATCTAAAAGGCCTTCAATTGACGTACAGAAAGGGAATAGACCCGGGAAACGGACGCAAATACATTGTTAATTTCCAAGGAATAACCCAAGTAAAAATATGTTCATATACACGATCTACAAAAGATCGGAACGCATAAAAAATTTCGTCAATTTTAAAAGCAAACTAAAAATAAATCTATAACCGTCATTAAAAAATTAGATACCCCTCAGATAAATTTAAAGATCCAGCAGCAATGAAATGATGTCCAGCATTTGCAATAAACAGAGAGAAAAATATGCCCCGACACATAGTCCTCAAAGGTACTATGAGGATAATAAGGTGGCTATACAAAAATTGCAATCTGGAGACTTTATGGTGATCGGTTAAACAAGAGTTTTTTAGACGAAACCATACAACACAATATCCAACCTTATATAAATCAGGTTTCTCTCAGGTATGTCAGATATTATTTAGTAACACATAACCCAAATTGATTTCGTGAAATTGATATCGAGATCTACTAATTTCCTTCTATATTTACAAATAAAGTTAGGAATTTATGAACATTTTCGATCTCTAGAATGAATTTACAAAAAAAAAAAATAAATAAATAAACGGTCAGGGCTCACTTCGCTCGTCCTTCCTGTCTAGCCAGAGGGGTCTGCTCTCTGGACTCCCCTGTGTTCATTAAACTCGTGGTTGTGAGAATAATAACGATAAAAAAAAATTAAAGCATGTTCAAAATATAAAAACTATCAGTGTACTGTAATTTCTTCAGAGCAACAGTATGGTCGTACAGGACTCGAAACTTTTGAGCGATCTGAACAATGCGGGTTTCAAAATAGTCGGCCCCATCTTAAAAATAATAGTTATAGCTGGTTACCCGAAAAACATCAGTAGGAGATGATTGTGACTTCCTTTCTCATTAATTTAAAATCTTTGACTTTTTAATTTAGTGTTTTTTAGTCAAAGAATGAGAGGTGCAGCCAGTCGTGTCGCATATACAATAACAATAGCAGTAACTGTTGGTTGAGCCACCGCGCCATACACCAACGCACCCCCTAAAAAAAATCGAAATTAAAAAAAAAAACGAAAATAGTTTTTAGATATTTATCTAAAGAGTATTTGCAAATTTAAAGCGAGTAAGGATCTCGTTTAGTATGGTCGAAAATGGGAAAGATTTCTAATTATTGTTCAAAATTTGTATTAACTTTCTTCACCCCTTTCAAGCTCGAATTTCGAAATATCAAGAAATTGGATTTTAGATATTCTGATGAAAATTAGACTCGCCAACAATTAACTTGATATCATTTGTTACCTAGATATTCAAAAAAAGAGTAAAATTTAATCGATTGATCGTTTTAAGAAAAACTCTTTTCTTCTGGTTAAATGTACAATAAGAAAGGATTTTTAAAAAGTTCCTAGTTAAAGAGTTAAAAAACAAATTTTATAAGTTTTTTTCAAGTTTAAATACAAATTTTATCTACAGTAGTTGTTGCTGGGCGTTAATTATGAGTCAATCAGGATAACATGCTTTATAGGAACAGATTGATGCACCCCATCATCATACAAATATCATCCTTCGGAGAATTTCATTTTCTTCTTTATTTTACCTGTGTCATAACAGCAGAGAGGTAAAATCATTTTTGTATGTGATATATCGGCAGGTTGTGTCCTATCTAAAAGAGTTAATTTTTTAATAATTGTGTGTAGGTAATTTTATTACACAACTGTCTTTTAAAAAAAATTAAAGAAAAATATAATTTTTTTACTATGGTTCATTTTTACATTTGAAACGCATAATTCTAAAAAAAAAAAAAAGTTTTAATCATGAAAAAGTTTTTCCTAACAAAATCTTATTACGAAAACATCTGATGTGGACAGCAGACGACTTTTTATATATACTTTTTTTTTTCTTTTTTTAATGAAAAGTACATAAAATTTCATTTTATTAATAACTTCTGATATTTTTTTCTCTTTATTTTTATTATTGAATTATTATTTATCGTAAAGATTTTTTTACAACCAGAGGTTAATAGTTACTAATAAATCAATATATTTAAATTAAAAAAAAAAAACATAAAAAAAAAAGAGATGAAGTCTAATTCGAACCTACGTGAACCCTTGTAAGATCCAACAATTCATTATTTAAAATTTTATTTGGCTATAACTCTGGAACCAATGAAAATAAGTACCACTTATGATATATCGTTGAAAAGCTCGCAATGAGGGTTTATTACGGCAGTTAAGAAAACGTCCAAAATCGAAATTCTTTTGGATTAAGGGCTTTTTTTGGACACTTTTTGGTTCTGTCGATTGCAATCAAAAGGGGAGGTGCACAACTAGATGTTATAACAGTCCAAAATTTAAAATTTCAACATTCTATGGCTAACCGTTTTTGAGTTATGCGAGATACGTACGTATAGACATCAAGCCGAAACTAGTCAAAATCGATATTTCCGTTGAAATCTGAAAACCGAAATTTTTCGCTATTACAATACTTTGTACTTCGTACAAGGAAGTAAAAAACACAGGTCAATAACTGTAATACCATCGGTATAAAAATGCTTAAATGAATGATGACAACAAGAAAAGATTAATTACAGAATTTGTATGTTTTTATTCAATTTTTTAAAAAAATTAAGAAATTACATAAATCCGGTAATTTAATAGGAATATGAATAGAAAATAATATAACACACCATCGACATTGTTTTACTGTTATAATGATGGTAATTATTAAGCGTAAATTCCTCCGTAAAATTATAACGCGACTATTAGCCTAGAATTCAAGCGTTCTCCAGCATAGGCCAATGCCTATCACTAGTTTGCATATTGGATTCTAAATCCACTAATCGATTCATGCCTAGGGATCTGTCATTTTTTTATTTATTTCGTCAAATTTATTTTCTATATTAAAATACATAATGAATAAATAATAATATATATGACATGCTCAAAGTCATAATGATAAAAATAATAATAAATAAAATCCATCGATACTTATGGAGAGAGAAGGTTTATTTAAAAGAAATATTGACTTTTAACTATTTTTCGTAACATTTTCTCTTTCCATTAATAATACATAACAAATGAATAATTAAATTCTTAGTAAAAAATAGCTTAATCATTTTATTTAAATAAATAGAAGAAATTAGTATGACAATGATGAGAAGACAAAAGTTTTGGCTTCGTGGCCAAATTTTATTTAATTACAATTATTTTTTTATTAGCAAGAATGAAATTCAGATAGTCTGCCGGTTGAAAAATATATTCCCGGGCATATGAATTCACCTTAAACTGTTGATCTAAATCCGTAATGAATGAAGCTTTACATAATTCACACTAATTTCTGATGAAAATTAATTCATTTATATAATCAATACGTGATAAAATAAATTTACCTCTAATGTTTAGGGATGGTTCAAATTGAAAATTAGTTGCATTTCAATAGAAAATTATTGTATTCATGTAATGAATATAGAATAAAAACCTACTTACATGAACACGTAGTAACACTTAATTACAAGTAGCCACCTATACGCGAAGTATACTCATACCGCAGTTATAACAAAACGATTTTATTAAGTAAAAAATAACAATAAAATCTAAATAAAAAATTATATTAATAGATAAATAATTATACTGTACATGAAATGTTAAAAAACAATCACTAAACTATCTATGAAATAATTTACTTTTTAAACGTTGTTAATGTAAATAAATTTACATTAACAAACAGATCAATAAATAACTAAACGTTCAAACTGTAAGATCTCTAGAGAAATTTAACTGAAAATTAAGGCAAAGGTACAAATTAAAGATCAAAGGAACAACTATATTTAAATGTAAAGCTTGTTTAAAGGCTTTACACAGTCGTTATCATAAAAAGGTCAGAGGTCCAAATATACTCGACAACAAAAGTGTTAACACATTTAAATGTATGTATGTATGTGTTGTGTCCCTCTCTATATGTGTGTGTGTGTATGTATGTATGTATGTATGTATGTATGTATGTGTGTGTGTGTGTGTGTGTGTGTGTGTGTGTTGTACACGTATTTTTTGGTATATTATTCTCTTTATAACAGAGTCGCTTTCTCATTAAATGACTTACAATTTAATTAAATAAATAAATACTCTAAATATATATTTAGTTAGACTGCATGCTACATTAAATTTTATTTTAATTAACAAACAGTATTCAGCTAAACACAATTTTATTACTAAATTTTTATGAATTAAAATTTTAACAACTTCATCAAACAAAATAATTGTGTAATTAATACTAATGAAATATTTTATTACGCTAAGCACTCAGTAATTTTTTAACTAAAATATTTTTTTTATATAATTTATAAAAAACATTTAAAATTAAAGATTTAGAAAAATCGAAGAAATCTGAAAAACAGAGTTGTCTTAACGTCAACTGTATCATACTTAAGATGGAATAACTATAATTATTATTATCAAACTTTTATATCAAAGAAATAAGAGAAATACAATTCCATAAATTTTAATAGAAACATTTAGTGAACTGGTCGTTCTTTACATGGACAAATACTATATTTTTAGCTTTTGTATTTTTTTTACACCGCCCCCCAGAGCTGGACCCGCACTTAACATTAACACAGCTCCGAAGAGGTGCTATTCCCTCAAACCGCCTGGGCAGTAATCCTGGGCCCGGCTATGCCATTCCGAAGTCCCTACCCCGGCAGTCGGGACTCGGTCTTTATTTTTGCCATGCCTCAAATAAGGAGACCCCAAAAAGGACCCCTCATTGGGACTCCGGTTTTCAGAGTTCCACACCTCAAATGGGGAACCCCCGAAGGGTCGTCGGCGGCCCCATTGGCCTACTCGTCGGGGAATGACCTTCCGTAGCTCCTTCCACCAACGGCTTCTCGAGATAAATAAGGAGCGTACTCCTTATCCCTCCCAAAGATGAATGAGGAGCGTACTTCTCCCAGAGTTCTACCACACGGCGCAAGATTTGCCCCACCAGTCCGGCAGGTCCACAAAAGCAAACCGAAGAATCTTTGCCGCAACAAGGCTGGAGATCACCTCAACTTCACCTCCAGATGTATCAACAACGATAACATATTGTTATTTAAAATTCAACAAGTAAAATTATAAAGATTGTTCATATAAATACAAAAATAAACAAACTTCCTTAGCAACTAGACAATCCTTGGTTACCGCAGGCTAATACTAAAATAAACACTAAACATTTATTTTTTGAAAAAAAAAAAAAAGGATACGTATGAATGTGAATAAAGTGCAGTCTTGTACAATCTCAGGTCAACCACTTCTGAGAAGTGTGGTTAATTGAAACCCAACCACCAAAGAATACCGGTATCCACGATCTAGTATTCAAATCCGTATAAAAGACACTGTTAAACAATAAATTGTAAAAAAAAAAAAACGCGCAAAACTAGCAGAAAAACGTAAATAAACGTCTAATATAACGAAATAATAAACGGAACACGAAATGTAAATAGTTCAAACCACAAAATAAGAAAAAACAATAATTCGACTAAGGCCAAGATGGCTATCCCACTAGTCCACTACAAAAATTAACTAAAACTTTATTTAATTACTAAATTATTTAAAATTAATTTGAGAAAATAAAAAAAAACAACTACTAAAACGGAACGAACAACAAAAGAAACAACTAAGAAACGAAACAACAAGATGTATAAGGAAAAAGTTAAAAATCAACAATAACAGCCGCGGAGCGTAACGAGACCCACACGCATACCTTCATAACCAACCACATTTTTAAGCTTAGTAATCCTGTTCTAATTACTCCTTATAGATTGTTAATCAAAATAATTTGTGCTTATTTATCCTAAACATATCTTAAAAAATAATCACGCCACGATTAAACTTCCGAAATCAGTAAATCTGAGAATTACTATTGCATAAATAGGAAGGATGGAAGACTTTACCTTTACTATTTATAATATTTCTCACCTCAGGAATAAGCCAAGTCAAAGTTAACTGTTTCCAGAATTGATAAAGGCCTAAGGTTCTCGGATCAGATAGAGGTATATTGTAGCAGGGAGTAATAGCTTTCTCTGAGAGAAGTTCCTTCTCTGAGACCGGTGTTTGCCTCATACGTAGCACCACGCACGTCTAAACGTAGACTTATAGTTTCCGCGATCACCTCAATAATACTGTATGCGGTACCCCTGTGGAATTCTGCCGTGGAGAAGAAATGTCATCTAAGGAGACCGAAGATCCTTTTGGGTGTGGCCGCGCCATATAGAACGGTGTCGTATGAGGCAATCTGTGCAATTACGAGCGTACCACCGATAGATCTGATAACTGAGGACAGAACGAGAAGACACAATGGAATAGGAAAAGTTGATTCAAGAAACAGGCTGCTTGACAGTCGGCAAGATGGTGAAGGGGCAGCCTGGCCGAAGAGGCTGACCAAAAATTTGGATGCTTGGTGTACAGGCGACATGGAAAGTCAATCGCTATGTAACTCAGATGCTCAACGGTCATGGTGATTTTGAGGCTTACCTGTTCCGTTTCGGAAGGCGAGATTCACCGAATTGTATATATTCCGAGCGTATGATGATGCCCATCACACGTTGTTTGACTACCCTAAGTGGGAGGAGAAGAGGCATAGAGCTGGACAACTTGGAGGAGTTCATCCTGTCGTCCAATAGAAATTGGCAGGCCTTTAGTCAATACTCAGTGGCTGTTCTGAGCTTCAAGATGGGGGAGAGCAGAAGAAAAGGTTACCAGGACTTCCTGGATTCTTGGGCCCGGGGTGGGACAGCCCTCTGTTGAGCCATCGTGTGCCGGGGATGGACGATAGTGATGACGCATAGGGACTCCCAATCTTCCCGGATTCCACAGACGAACTACATGTGACCCGAAAATCAGAGGATAGAATACAAAAGAAGCTCATCATGGTAGTGAAGAACCAGACCGGAGGGGAACGGGGTGACGAATAGCTCTCTACTGAGTCGTCATTCGTCCGAGCTTGCTCGGGTGGGTGGCGATGATGAGGCATGTGAACTCGAGATCCTCTGAATCCAAAGGCACCTCTTCCGAGGCTGAGTAATGCTTAGTGCAGGTCCGGTCTCGGGGTGGCGGAGAGCGGTAAGGAAGGTTTAGTCAGTAGGGGGCAGCTTATTACACACACTTATTTTCACATCTTTGCGGAACCTGCTTAGCATGCTAAGCGGGCTAGCTCGAGATATTTATTGTCTCGGGTTCAGAGCTCGACACTCCCCATGATAACCCCATGGGGAGCACGTAACTGGTATTCCTTCGAAACTCATCGAAACCCAAAAAAAAAGAAAAGAAAAAGTACTTAATGATTAGTTGAATAACAGATAAGGTTGATGGAATACGCTTACGTAAGTACTCCCGAGAAAATTAAGGTTTTTGGCGGTTTTAGTGCATTTCGAGGTCTGGTTTCTGGTGTACTTTTGAAGTTAGTGGTGGTGCATAATATTACCTAGTTTTGAGATTTATCGCCCACGCGTTTGTGAGATACTAGGTTTAATTGCTTGTATAGTGCTGCAGTATAGGGGTTATTAGAAGTTCGATTTTCAAGTAATTTCGCTCACGGCACTTCCTTTTTAACTTCTTGATGTAATTGTCATGTAAACGTTAATTTAAATCATTTTTATTTACGTTGAAATATGGGGAGGGTTTTCTAAGGGACTCTTTAGATCCTGAGAAGTATGGGAAGTATATCCTCTATAACTATGTAGCTTATGACTTAAAAAGTTTCTGTTTTTATGCTCGAAAGATAGAGACAAAGCTGGAATAATGTAATTTAGATACTAAAATTTTTCCGGTTCTATAAATTAAATCATTATTTATTACCGGATAATAATTATCAACATTCTCTATCCTGGAGAAACTTAAATTCTACTTAGAAACATTAAAAAACGTTTGTAAGTATCATCTCCTTGCTTACAGTTAGGTATTAATTTAATATCTCATTAATATGCAACCCTTAGAGGTCATTAACGGGCCGCGTTGATTTATTTTTTAAGATGAAAGAAATGTTTTTGTGTTCATGTCTAAATATTAAATGAGCATGCTAGAATATTTACTAACTTTTTTCTCAAACTAATTAAATTTATTTTTAATCTTTCGATTGATTAATTGAAAAAAAAAACCCATAAATTTTGTCTAGTTGAAATATGGAAAAAATACAACGATAAATATATTCTTCAACAATTTCTAGTTTTCTTCTGGTAAACAAATTTTTCCTCTTACGATATTTTATCTCTCGTATATTTTTACGTAACATGACGAAGAAAATACCAACAGTATCTTTAACAAAAACTCATCAATCTACCTCTCTAACATTTAGTTAGGAGTTGGAATTTTCCAGAAAATACGATAAAGTGTTCTTCGCTTTTGTACACGAGTATAGAAAAATACGCCTTCAGGGAAATATGTCAATGTATTTATACGTTTTGAAATAAAACGTTCAAATAATTATAAAAAAATGAACATTTTTAACTTTGTTTTATCTATCGTACTGTTTTCCTTTATTTCTTACTTTATTCTGCAATGAATTAATTATACGGGTTTATTATTATTTTTTAAGTAACTTACATTTGGGTAAAATGAAATATTAGAGAAGGTTTTTCGGCGTTTTTTTTAATTTTTTTTATTTAACCTCCGGAACCACCAATAACATATATCTTCAGAGGATGAGATGAAATGAATTGTAGCGTGTGTGAAAAATGCCATGCCTGACCGGGATTCGAACCCGGGACCTCCGGATGAAAGGC
>JAAAKQ030164301.1:0-10340 GCA_010016005.3 Zanna intricata | reverse complement strand
TGTCATTGTGACTTGACATGGGAGATTATTACTTATTAAAAAAATAAAAACAAAAATTATATCAAGATATAGTTTTATTTAATATTAAAACAAGAGTATATAAATACTTATAAACTCATACATTATAATACAGTGCATTTAATATTATAATAGAAGAAAACTAAATATAATAAAATTGCAATAAAATAACAATTTATGCTGATGTCTATTTTACTCTAAAATCTATAACTAAAAATATGACTCGTCTAGAAAAAAAAAAGAAACAACTTTATAATACAATTCAATATATATAACTGATCAAATAAAATATGCATAATAAAATTAATAAATTCAAATTACTGTACAATAGGAAGAGGAGATAATACATAGACATAATAAATTCAAAAAACTACCTGTATAATAAATATATATATATTTTAATACTTTAATAAAAATAATATAAACTATTATTTATTACAATCCAAGTTACCTGTTTCTATACATGATATTTTAGTACCATTAAAATACAAAAATTTAATACTTGAGCACGAGTAATAAAATATTTAATAATTCCCACTTATCAGATCACCAAAAAGGCACATGTAGGAACTACATTTAGACAATCCACTCTTTGAATTAAAAGAGATAATTTTATAGATGTTATAAATAAAAAGCATTAGGATCTCTCATTTGGCACACTAACTTGATTTAGTGCGAAGAACGGAATTAAAGCAGGGAAGTTGCAACCCTCAGTGTTGTTCAGGTGTATGATGGCCAAATGCAACATGTGAGAAAGAATATTAAAATAATTTTGTACAAAATAAGGGAGTGCTACTACATTTTAGTGTGTGGTCTACATACCATTGTGTAAATTGCAACAATAACAAAACTAAATAATTTATGAACAAATCAAACACATTTCACTATTGTGAAGTTGTTGGAGTTGAAAATTCGTGGGAGTTGAAAATTCGTGATCACAAGACAATGATGAAGTTAAGAACAGAAATCACAGCCACAGGATAAGACAACATACCCTGGATTTTTTTGCTTACAGCATGGAACCGACTGATGTATTTTATGTGCAGTGACAGGATAAAGATAAGCTGCTTCTCATCATACACTGAGAATGCACCCCCCCTTTCACCATAATCCATTCCAATGACCATCCTAAATGTCTCACAGTGCACAAATGCAGGCCATGGCTTGATGCAAAGATTAAAATGTGACTTGCTAAAATTGAATATGTATTTCTAGCTCATTGTGTGATGCTTTTTAACTGTGATGCTCATCGTTCATAAATGAGAACCTAATGTTTAGCCTAGACCCATATTTAACATATTTATGTATGTAGCACCCTGTTATGAAAAAATTGATACTGATGGTAATAAAAATAATTATATTAAATAAAATAAAGCTCTTCATTCATAACTGAAAAATACATCGTATCCACAATGGCTTAAGTAAAAGAATCTGTACATATTAGTTTCATACTTATGCAATAAATTTACATCAAGATATATTTATATAATTTATAAAGGCAAAATCTATTCATAAAACAAACTGATATGATTTTAAAATATATTTAATACATCAGATTTTATTTAAATATACACAAGAAAAATTGTAATTACTTTTAAATACTTATAGCATTAATTTAATTCTAACAATTGATATTTTAAAATATAAAGATAAAGAAAGATTATGTAATACATGTTTATGGAAGCTACATTTCTATAAGATAAAATTTCTTTATACACAGATATTTCATCATAGATTCTAATTTACCTCAATTTATATTTAATCTTTCCTAAGTTTACAAAATTAGGCCTACAATATGAGCAACATTATAAAAATTGATAGTATTAATCAATTTTTTTAAAACTATTTGTTATTAAAACTGTACGTGTTGCATATGGTAAGTAAACTGCATATCCCTGACAATGATGTTTTCGAAATGCATACATTTAGATGAATAACACCTAAGTTTAAAGCTTTCGAACCAAGGATAATGCTAATGAGCAACCTAAATGTAATAAACCAGTTCTTGTTTAACAATGAATTTAAGTGATGCTGTATACAATTACAATAGTGCTGTTTGTATTTAGTGGCTAAAGACCGTAACACATTACATCATTTAACAGATACATAAAAAAAAGTAGAATAACATTCAGTTCATTTAGTTTACAACTAACAAATTATAAAGAACTAACGAACTGATTCTCATGTTTTTTACGCTCTCTCTTATTAATCTATTAAAAATAAATATGGTAACTGAAAGAGACAGTGAGAGAGAAGAAATCCATTATTAATGGCCTAACCTGGAATAATGAGAAGATACAGATTTAAAAATGTTACAAAAATAATAAAGGTTTGACAATGGTAAAAAATATGCTCTTTCATAATTTTAGGCCTCCCAAATTATTGGAAGAATAATAAATAATAAATACATATGATAAAAAACTAAAAATCACCTCTCAAATTTACTAAATTTAAACGTATACCTCATATCTGCAATTTTTCTAAGCACTAAACTAAATAAAAAAATGGCAATATTTTTCTATCAGAAACATGCTTCTAAAATATAGCCTGAAAGAAAAAACTTTTTAATAGAAAATATAAATTACTTCTTAAAAAATAACATACATGCTGCCAACACTTTTCTAAATATGAAAAGAGAAATTTTTTGTTGAGCGATAAATCATGTAACTGTTGTTTGTACAATTAACTGAGCATTACTTTTTAAACTACATTTTTTTATATCTTATCGTTACTATTTCTATAAAAAAAACTAATTTTAAAAAATCAATATAAATTCGAATAATTTTTTGTTTCTCCTCCTCCAAGTATATTATAGGTAATTTTTTAAATTCCCTGTATACTTCTCCTGTTTTTAACATGAAACAACATGTTAATACTAATTAAAATAATACAATATTACATTACAATTATTAACATGTACAGTAATGGTCCAATAATACTGCACAGTCTTACTGAAAATGTGAATACTCATAACCCCTGAAAAAAGAAAAGAAAAAAGTGAAATTACAAATATTTAAAGTAAAAAGTATATATTTAATATGCCAAAACTTATTTATTTAAAAGTGCTAACTATATTTCTTAAGGGCAGCTCAGTCAATAAATGCAACTAATTATTTAGTTTTTATGAGTAATAGATTGATCGTTAAAAGTAGGTATCTCGATTGCTATTTTAGTTTTCTTCATAACTCCTGGCCAGCAAATTTTAAGTCTTGGACACTTCCACAGGCAAAGAGAATTGCATTCTACTAAGCTTGAATAAAGAAGCATCAGCCCTCCTAGCTACTACAATGTGCTAACATGATACTTAACGGAAACATGGCGACAGGCGACCCAATTTTCGTAGCACTTAGAAAAGAAATAAACTATTAACATCTGATCACAAATAAAGCTGGTTTACAGTGCTCACTGTCAGCACTGTGAGGGAAATAACCTTGCTTATTTTCCTCATCATACTTCTTATAAATGGTTATAATCAGCTGAGCATTATACCTACCCTTTTTCATTCCCCAATATCAGTTTTGTCAAAACATAAAATAATGGATCTTTAAATGTTAAAGTTTAATAAGAAAACTAGTTTAAATGTTATTGTTATACTTCTTATTTTACTTCATGAGATATGACATTTCTATGAAATTAGATATTTTTTTCAACGTAATAAATATCTGAAAATTAATTTTGTTACTTGTTGTTAACTTGTCCAATAAAATATAATTCCATTTGATGAAGACATTAATTTTAATTAATTTAAAACTTATAATATGAGCCGGTTTGCGTTAGTATTTTAAATATCCTGTAATTTCATACAGCATGTACTTATTTACCACCATCCCCAATTCTGTGTTTTTATCAAAGGTCTTCCTTTAAGACATCCTCATGCAATTCTCTCTTCTAACATCCAATTCAATTTTTAGCAATTATTTCTTCCAACTTAAGTTGATCTAATAATTCAACGATACATTCTACGTGTGGTTCTAATATAAGAACTGGTAACCTTATTAACAAGTTTGTTTTGGAGACATCAATTACTTTCCAATACACCTCAATACACAGTATGTCTGAAAAGTTCCTGAACTAAACACTCATTGCAGCTGGTAGAGCCTATCAAATGCTTTAGAGAAATTACTGTGGGATTCCCTTCAGATAATCTGTGCAAATCCTTTGGATGGCCAGAATGTTGTTGAAAAAGTGGCATTTCATCTTCAACTCTAGTTTTAGGAACAGAAAATAGTCTGCTGGATTCAGGTGGGATAAGATAATTATTTGATTTGCGGTGTAATAACATGTTAAAATTGTTGCCATGTGTGCTGGGGCATTGTAGTGCAAGAGTCCAACTGCCCGATTCCTGATACTCAAGCTGGATTCGACTAATGCGACGTATTATTGGGTTTCTCTGATCCATGTAGCAAGGTCGCACAAGGTCACAAGAATACAATGTATGCGGCCGAATATAACTCGAGACTGGAGTAATTAAATTTTGTACACACTTGTCAGACATACATAGTTCATTGTATGTTTGTCCGAATAGATGGCACTACTACTTGTATAGACTACAGAAATTTAGTTTGGGAACTTTTCAGACTTACTGTGCATGTTCTTTGAAATTTCAAAGAGTAGTAACATAAATCATGAGGTGTAATGTAAAATGTGATAAATATTCCTGTAACAAGAACAAATTGATATGGTAGAATAAAAAACACTGGAAACATAAATGGTTAATCAAACTTTGAATGTAACAACTATCAATGGAGAAGAAATGTGGTGAGATGAAGAGATACAAAATTAAAATAAAAACTGTTAAAAAAAGAATAGAATAGAATAGAGATTAGTCTGGAAGAAGTATATGGAAAGCTTGGAAATGGGAACGAATGCAAGATCAGGTTTAGACCAGGAACACTTTCAAAACTGAGCAGACATCCAGACACTACAAGACACAAAGATAGGATTACAAAGAAAACATAATTACAAGTACAATTATTTTAACATTTAAAATTAACAAACGTACAAACAAAGGGTGTTGTGTCAGCTGTCATAACCGTCTTAATGACGTCACACTTAACGGTTTTGACCTGCGCTGTGGTTGAACTGACATTGGAACAGCATATTGTGGTGGAGCAGGTAAAGCTGGAGGTGTGCCACCGGCACCTGACGTAAGCTCCTAAAAAGGAAAAACATGCTAATTCAATTTTGGATTCATGGAAATAAGTGAATCAGATTAATAATAATTGAATTCAAATGTTGAGTGTAAAATGAGATAAGTAAAGAAAGATAACACAACAATCTTGTGAATTGTAAGGCACTCCTTAACTATTTATTGCATCATTTGATATTGTATTAATCCACACGTGCTTGTTTTTTCTATTTGTTTTATAGCAATAGTACTTTTCAAAAAACCAATAATTCAATGCATTTGTTGTTTTCTCAACTTGGACATCTTGTGAGTATCTTTACAAAATAAACAATTTAAATTACATTTACTTCTGCAAGGAAGAATGTATTCTATTTAAATAAATATATATAAAAAAATTTAAATAATATAAACTGGATATTTCAACAATAACTATAATAATAATTATTAAATAAATTATTTCCACAATAAATTTAATTAAAGTAATAGTTACTCTGATGGAGAATGTACCACTACTGTGAATAAATAATTTAACATTCACTAAGAAAATTTATTACAAATTTTTATTAAAATTTCTTAGCTAAGAGAAATGCTTAATAAGCTTACAGAAATAAAATTATCTTCAGTAAACTTAATATATGAAAAAAAATAAAATAAAAAGCAAGTTTAAATTTCATTGATTTTACGCCTACATTAATTCACAATATATCTACACTGTGTTAAAATACTATATAAACAATATGTCTATATTGTTAAAACAATATAAACTTAACATTTATATTCTCAAAGTAGAAAAACATTTTTTATTTTAGATATTTTAAAATTCTATTAAGGCTTTTTTTTTAAGTAGCATTAACTGTTAAGTTCGCTTAAAAAAATGCCACCATCAACAGCAAGTATTGTACTGCACCCACTGTTCTTTAACTACTTCACACAAGAACTGGTTCATTGAATATGATTTTGACTGTTACTCTTTTACCTTACCTCTTTACACCCTTCAAAACCATAATACTTTTCAAAGGGATTATTCCATGAGTTGTGAAACTAAATTGTTAAATGATAAAAAAATGTCCGTCGATGGTCCTACATCATAATTACTATTAAACTTAAATTCCGAACTATTTCAATTCCTGTTCAATCAATTTTTTTTTTTTTAAACTTCATATTCTAATATATACATTTTGATCATTTTGTTGGAGTGCCAGTCTCTTGTCATTCTTTGAGAATGAATTATTCTTGCATTCAGAAATTTGTCTTTGCTTTCTGCAATTGCAGTGATGGCCACGACTCCCCTCATATACAGAAAAGTAAGTGTTGCATATATACTATTTTGTAAGCTAAACACATCTTTTCAGCCTGGCCTGATCACACAGCTTAGAGCAGTGTTATTTTTTTTATATTTTTAAATTAATGTTTTTACTTCCTTGTACTAAGAATTGTAATCATGAAAAATTTCAGTTTTCTGACTTCAATGGAATTATCCATTTAGCCTAGTTTTGGTGCAACATATGGAGGGGGGAGGATACGTATGTATGACTGGACCAAAAGTGTCCGAAAAAGCCCAAATTCAAAATTTTGTGGATTTTGGGCTTTTTCTTAACTGCAGTAATAAGCCCTCATTTGAAAGCTTTTCAACGATATATCATAAGTGATACTTATTTTCATTGGTTGCAGAGTTATAGCCAAATAATTAATGAAATATTTCGATCTTTAAAGAGAAGGCACATATGTTCGAATCAGACTTAATTTTGTTTTTTTTTTCTAAATTAAAAAAAAAAAAATTTTTAAATTGATAATTATTTACCTTTGATTGAAACCTTTTACAATAAATAATTAAAAAATAAAAACAAAGTTATTAGTAAAATAAAATGTTATATACTTTTAATGTATATTTGTACTTAACAGGTGTACAAGGAAGTCATGTGGAGTCCACATTACATTTTTTAATGACGTATTAACAAAAAAACCCTTTTATAATGCTTACATTGAGGTTATTACATGAAGCTAGCCTCATTTGTGCTAACTGTGATGCGGGTGTTAGATTACTTGAACTTCCAAATGGTGACATCATTGTAGACATGGCACGTTTTAATTTACTAGGTGTTTTATTAAAACTAAATGCACGTCCAACCCTCATTCTTGTGCGTGATGCAAATCTGAAAAAAAAAACATACAACTGAAAAACATGAGAAAGAAAGACAGAAAATATCAACCTAGCTGGTCATAATAATTATTAACTATTTCATCTTCATTAAAATTGTGTGTGTGTATACTGGGATACTTCCCAAGATTGTAATACAAAAATAAACAATCAGTTTTATTCCACATTATGTTTTTGTAGGCGACTACTGAAAAGAACATGGAAAGGAATGACTTCAGGATAATAATCACTTATCTCTACTTTAACCAGACCACCAGTAGGAACCAAATTGTCGGAGGAAGTTAGGATAACGCGAGGAGTGAGGCAGGGATGTATGCTCTTGCCACTACTCTAACTTGTACTTTGAGGATATAATACAGGAAGCGCTAGGCATATGTATCAGAGATCAAAGTGAAAGAGTTAATGGGATAGTCATCAACAACATTGGATGACACAGTTCTTATTGCAGAGCCCTTAGAAGATTTGCAAATGATGCTGGATAGAGTGGTGAAGGGTGGGGACACGCACTGAACATCAAGAAGACGAAGTTCATGTCAATCACAAAGTCACACACCAAGGAGAAAGGTTATGGATACATGGAGAGGGTTTGCAAATATCATTATTTGGGAACAATAGTCAACAACAGCAATGAGTGTACAGAAGAGATAAGAGCACAAATTGGACAAGCTAGAACTGCGTTTAATAAGATGAGGAAGGTGTTTTGCAGCAACGACCTCAATATACATCTTAAGGTCAGAATGCTTAAATGTTACGCATTTCCGGTGCTGCTGTTCGAATGGAGACTTAACTTTTACAGTTCTAAATACTCTATATGTATTATGTTCTGAATTTATAATATGTGAACAACTTCAACCCATTGATCCTAAATCTTATTTGATCCAAAATTTTATGTATATTTTGTGCTATTTTTTTTTTTTTACTACAATAAACCCACAACAGATAAAATTATACTCTTTATTTTGCTAAGTTTAATTTGTGTACAGTATAATCCATTTATATTATGATTATGTTTAAGAAACGTAGAGATTGCTATTAAATGCTACAAACCAGTTAGTTTTCACTTTTAACTGTGTTCTAAAAATGTTACTTTTTTGATGGGGGGAGAGTAATAACTGCTGTATTATAGAATTTATGCAATTGTACTTTTTTAGAAGTTTTTTTTCAACAATTTAATTGGATACTTTCACATAGTTTTTATCTACTTTTTTATTCATATATATATATATATATATATATATATATATAAATAATATTAAATACAAACTATGCCATGCTTTTACTTTTTTTTTTGGGTTAACTCTACAATTAATGGAGGAAAAGCATACAAATATGATACTAATACTCTACTATTATTTTATTAGGTGTTTAATATCAGTTATACAATGCTACTCTTCCATATATGACCAATAACTTCTAATTTAGTAGGCATTTAAACTAAACTTAAAAAAAAAAAAACAAACCAATTATTACCATGTAGCAAATATTCTTTGATATGTGAATATTTCTACCTGAAGAATGAAATTTATAGAATCGCTCCTTAAACATGAAACATAGTTGTCAACATTAATGTCAATAACTTATTCTCACTAGCTATGTCTCTTCTACTATTTGTACATGGTATATCATGCTGGTACCATGGTACATGGTTAATTGTTAAAGAATTTAGTATTAACTATGAATTTTTTAATATCACACATTTCGGATAAAGGAGGTGGCAGGAAAAGGGAGAGCTACATAAATTATGAATTCAGATTCATAACATTTCCTCTAAAAATTAATGTTTTCTTAATATTCAAAACTGCAATAGTATGTTCTATAATTATTTTTTTCATTAATTGATAACTAATAAGGCGAACTGCATTTACATTTATAACAAAAAAAAAAATTATCTTATATGACCGCACAGGATCACCTTAGAGAGTCCATTACCCAAGTCTCTTCAATGGGACTGTTTGGGTTTTTGAGTCCTCTCAGTATTTTTTCATACATTCCAATCTCTGTGCTCTTTCTTGTGTTGGAAATGTTAATTTTTCTGGCGAGTGTTACGCGAGTATTTTTGTTCTAGACTCTCTTGTTTAATTTTAATCGAAATCAAACAAATAATCATATTTATTCAAAAATTTTTTTGAAATAATAAATAATTAAATTTTTTTTCCAAAAAAAAAGGAGAAGAAATTAAATAATCATATTTCTTCATTTCATTTTTATTTCTAAAGATTCTTGGGAGTAATTATAGGTTTTCTATGAAGGTTTTTCGATTCATGTCTATTATATTCACTGAGATATAAAAGTAGTAGTACATTGAATAAGAGTAAATATTCTGTATTTCTTCTTTGACAGAATAGTATTGAAGCCAGATTTTATTAAAATGTGTGCCATCAATATGACCAAAGTGTAGCTTTGTTTTAGAAAATAAGCAAACTGTAAACAAAACTTATTTTATGTTCTTTGGGTGTTTATTACCAGAAGAATTATTAAAATAAACCCAAGTAAAAGACTAAAACATTAACTGCTTTTATGAAGGATCTAAACTTCTATAAGCAAAGATTAACACGTTAGGTGCTACAGACAACGATCGTCATCCATTGCGCCAATACTGAGTGACTGCGAACGACGATTGTCGTCCTTGATTGTTCATTCTATTTACTGGAGTTAAAAGTGGTCTAGTCACTCAGTTACATGTGTAAACCGCTCTCAGTCACAGATAAGCTTTCATTATGTGCAGGTAACATTAGTTTCAGTGACGTATGCGTAAAAAATTTTTAAATTTTTCTGTATTTTCTTCGCGTTTAAAAATTCACCCTTGTTTTTTTATTGAAAAAGTGAAACAAACATCGTGTCATCTAAGCCAGAAGCGATAGTAAAATATAATGAAAGTTTGAGTGGCACTGACCATTTGGATCAGATGATATCTTACTACCCAATTGAGCATAAAACACTGAAGTGGTATAAAAAATTAGGAATTCATATTGTACATGTAATATTAATGAACAGTTATTTTCTTTTCCTAAAAGCCCATCCCAAGTATTCACTAAA
>JAAAKQ030164279.1:0-12644 GCA_010016005.3 Zanna intricata | reverse complement strand
CGTCCATCTTTAGTAATTCTACTTCCCAAATAACAAAATTCTTCTACCTCAGTAATCTTTTCTCTTCCAATTTTTATGTTCAGTGGTTCATCAACATTATTTCTACTACATTATTTCAACAAATAAAAATTACACATACTAGAAATACTACAAGTATAACTAATATAAGTAAAAACTATTGTATTTTGTTTTGTTAATTGTATTTCTATTTTTAGTTTATAATCCCGTACTAATAAATTCATAAAAATAAAGACAAGTTTTTTAAAAATAAAATTTACACTGATTAAAAACAACTAGGCTATTAAAAAACTGGTTTTATTATAACAATAAATTAAATAATTAAAGCTCTAATCAAACTTGCTACTTAATATTACACATTAGGCCTAAGTTATTTTATTGAATAATTTAACGTTATTTTTATAGGAAAGCATAATATTTTAAAACGAAAAAGTATATAATTAAATAAAAAAAAAGATATACAGTAAGGAATGAATATTTAAAAACTTTTTAGCAAAACAAATATAAAAATTTATAAAACGAATCAATTAACAAAATTAGTTGAACGTAAAAAGCCAAATTGAAACAATTTTTTTTTTATCTGTAATTACTACGTGCTACAAAAAAACATATGCTAACATATCTCGCAAATTTTGATTCCCACACACTGTTAAATGTCAGCGTCAATAAACATTTTTAACAAGATACAACAGGATGACATTTCATAAAGTAATATTTGATTACGGTACGACATTAAGTAAGCCTACCTAATTATAGAAATGATAACATCTTAGCATAACAAGATGTTATTTTATAATTACGTATCCTTGTAAATAGATAAACAGTCAATTTATCATTCAAAGGTCATAAAATAATATGTTTTTATATTTTAACCACTCTATGCAAAATATTCGTTCATTGATATTAATCGGAATATTAAATTCGTTTCATTGATTAACTTAATTGAAAATTATGTCCTGTCAATATTTATTGATTAAAATCTCATTATATATTTTTGATATAAAAATTTTTATTTTAAATCTGAAAACTATTTCTAGATGACTTTTTTTTTAACCTCCGGAACCACCGTTAAGGTATATCTTCAGAGATACGAAAATAAATGAATTGCATCACGTGTGAAAAATGCCATGTCTGACCGGGATTCGAACCCGGGACCTCCGGATGAAAGGCAGAGTCGCTACCATTCCACCACGGAGATCAGCAGAGTGATACATATAAATATATATACATATATAAATAACCTGATCTGCAAAGTACAGAATAAAATTAAATTAGGATGACACTTACCTTACATCATTATATATACATAAGAGTACTTCCACAAATTTCTCGCATCTGCAGTTGATCCAATTTTTTAATTATTCACGTAATTACATACTATAAAATACATAAAATTAACAAAACAACATCGTGATAAATATAATAAAATAAAATTTCTTAAAACTCTGGATATAAACTTAAAAATAATTTAAATCAAAATGAAATTAAAATTAATTTTTTTTTTTTTTAAATAAAATTTAAAGTGTAAAATCAAAATTAAAGTTCCATGTTTAAAAATATGTTTTCAAGTAATAAAAATATTAATTAAAAGTTAAAGTAATAAATATATTAAAAAAATGAATGAATATGTGTGTGTGTGTGTGTGATTTGGCTAGCCAATGTCATATTACTGCCATATAACAGTAATAAAGTCATAGAACAGTAATATAACATTGGCTAGCCAAATCACACACACACACACATATTCATTCATTTTTTTTAATATATTTATTACTTTAACTTATAATTAATATTTTTATTACTTGAAAACATATTTTTAAACATGGAACTTTAATTTTGAATTTACACTTTAAATTTTATTTAAAAAAAAAAAAAATTTAATTTTAATTCCATTTTGATTTAAATTATTTTTAAATTTATATCCAAAGTTTTAACAAATTTTATTATATTTATCAAAATTTTGATCTGTCAATGTTGTGTATTTTATAATATGTCATTTTACGTGAAAAACTAAAAAATTGGATCAACTGAAAATAGAAGAAATTCATGAATGTACTCATGTGTTCATATAATGACATAAGGTGTCATCCTACCTAATTTAATTTTATTCTGTACTTGGTGGATCAGATTATACATATATACATACATATATGTATGTATCACTCTGCTGATCTCCATGATGGAATGGTAGTTCTTGGCCTTTCATCCGGAGGGTCCTGGGTTAAAATCTTAGTCTGGGATGGACATTTTTCATACGCTTTAAAATTTTATTTCCATATTCCAAGCACAAGCTATAAGTTTATTTGATGATATAGTCAAGAAAGAAGTAGACAAGTCATGAAGGTAATAATTCAAAGGAGTGCGAGTCCTAATTTTTTTTTTTTTTTTGCCATGCCTGACCGGGATTCGAACCCGGGACCTCCGGATGAAAGGTCGAGACGCTACCGCTCGGCCACGGAGGCCGGCCCTAAAAAAATTGACTATATATATATATATATAAACACTGTTTTTATTATAAAACACATTATTTACATTGTTATATTTTAAAAAAAAAGACAATAAAAAAGTAACTGATAACAATATTAAAACATGTTTACAAATATATAGCTTTAAAATGTAAAATAATCCACTTTATAACTAACATAGTAAGAAGTAACGTAATTTTATTTTGGAAATACAATCGATGTGCTTGTATCATTCGGTTTTCTATAGAAAAACATTATCAATATAATTTCCTTTCAGAAAACAAGAAAATAAATATCTATTAAAAACTAGTGCTCTAGTTTCACCGCTATAAGACTGTACTTGTTTAGTTTGTCTATTACATCAGAATTATCAATTCCAGGACCGACATACATAATGAAGTAAGAGAAAAAAAACTACCTACCAGTCAAAACTCATATAATATTTGACTATAAAAGTCTAAAAACCAAAGAATTTAAAAGATGGTAAACTAAGAAGAATTCCTCATTTTACAAAACCGTTACAAGATAAATTTTTATTTTTTTATTGTTTAGAGATATAAAAAACCAAATGACAAACTGGAAATAAAGTCTATAACAATAGAAAAGAAGACAGTAAAATTAATAGATAAATCGGCAGGGTTGCCAATATGTTGTTTATCAAAGTAAATTTATCTCCAGGTATCATTTACATATTTATTTAGAAATCACAATAAAATATTTCTTAATTGTGGACCAAAATTATAGATTCCAGGATAAAATCTACATGTATTAAAACAGAGTTACAAGACCACATGAAAAATCCGGGAATAAAACTTTCATATAAACTTTTAAGACCAAAAATAATAAATATAAAAAATTAAAAACCAGTTGTAATCTTTTAAAAATCTACAATAAAATGTTTATTAATAATCATCAATTAATTAAATGTAAACAAACAGATTTTAAAAAGAATTCAAACACTTAAAAATTATTATGATGCATGAAACGAAAAGAATGGGTTTGCTACATAAAAATTCCTTTATTAAGCTATATTACACATAGATAATCAAAATTCATGAAGAAATTACACTATTAAAATGAAGCCTGTAATAATATTTTTATAAACAAAAGAAATTTTTATAAGGCAGACAAATTTTTATCTCTTGAAAAATTTTAAAGTCTTCCCCAATAAATAAGTAAAACTTTTTTGACTCTCCCTTCTTGATTCTGAATCTCCAGTTGATGATTAAAAAAGAAAACAAAATCAAGATTTCCAAAGCATAATACACTAACATTTTGTTCTACTTGTGGTTTCTATAGGTGTAAGAAGTCAGGTTGTAATTGGGCTTAAAATATCTGGAAATGTAATCTTATTTTTTATTTTTACCTTATACAGCAGCTGGAACCACCGTTAGGCATGTTTTCAGCCGCTGTGCAGTGTCGTGGCAACGGATTAAGTCTATCACCCCCCCATCTAGAATCCCTGTAGGATCCCCCAGCGGGGTCTCCCTTGCATCACCGTGATATTCCGATATCCCTCTTCAGAGGTGCCGAAGAGCCTCTCCACAAGGAAGCTGCCCTTCCCGGCCCTAACACCTAGCCCTACCGAGAATCGAATGTGCATTGCACACACCCTCCCCACACCGTGTGCGACCCTCTGATCCTTTGAGGGGCCCCCATGCGTCCTCAAAAGTACCCCGATCCAGGCACCCTCTTACATGAGCCCAAGAACCAGGGCATCCTCAGCAATTGGGCTGCTTCCCTGGCTCTGAATATCGCCAAGATTCGTCCTCATGCGTACACAACATTCTTTTTATAACTTTTTTATATATATTTATAAAAATGTAGTAGATCCAAGTTAGAATCTGCGTATTGAGGACCCGTCATTCCCGGGAGACATTTTATAGCCGTCGAATCCAGGTGAACATATGAGTGCCGTCCTCGATGATGCTCAGTCTGCACTCTACTCTATATATTCCACATCTTTTCTCGGAAGGATGGTCGTGACGAGGCCCGCTATCCGCGTCCATTCTTCTTTTCCCCGTAACCTGCAGAGGACAGGATCTTTCCTGGAAATGTAGTACAGCTCTACTTCATCTATTAGAGGAAGATGTTCTTGCTCAGGGATTCTATTCCTTGTTCCTTGGCTGCACTATAATTAATGAGCTAAAGTACATGTAGCATAAAACCGAGCACTCTAATCTACGCTAAAATAATAGAATTTTTATAAATATTCAGGTTTTTGAAAATTAGACTTATGGAATACCCCAGTTTTTATTGTTCACATTTTTTTCATACAAATACTCTTACTAGGAAAAATTAAAACTGAGTTATCTGAGTTTTTTCTTAAAAAAAAATTTTAAGGTAAAAAAACTAACTACTCTTACTATTAAAAATTAAGACTGAGTTATCTGAATTTTTCCTTAAAAAAAAAAAAAAAATGTTAATAAGGTAAAAAAGAAATAACTATGATATTTAAACGAAAGAGTTATTTTTAAAAAATGCTAATTTAAACTAATTAATTACTATTTAATTTTATTAGGGTACACAAAAATGGACGATTTCGTTTCCTTTTTTGATGTGATTTACAAATGCTGACTGATTTACAAACAGTAAATAAAGAAAAAAGCTGACAACAAAGTTGTTTCTGATGCACGACTTACACACACATAAAACTTAATTAAAATTATTTATCATTTAATTTTAATAAAATATTTTTTTAATTTATTTCATTCCATGATTTTAACTAAAGCTCGCACGCATACCCTATTTAATTCGCGGGAGGGTGAAGGTACATGCGGTGACGGTCGACACTAACTAAACTAATGTAATTTCAAATGTTAAATTGAATAAATTTCGTTTGTACGGTCAGAAGACTGGTGTATCTGCGAGGCTTAACACACCAGATACCGAGTAAGCCGGCCGATCGAATTTGAGACCAAAATAGACCGAGTTACTTTTTCAATTTTAACAGTGCTACCAATCTTTAAATTAAAATTAACAAAATATCCGTGGCTTAATTTATTTAATTTATCAGCTTAAACTGACTGTAGATACTATTGACGTAGTATGCACATTTAGCCACTACTTTAAAGCATTTTTTGGGTGGTGTTGCTATTTTACAAAACTTTTTTGCAAGTATTGTTATTACTTTCTAGTCTAGATAGAGCTATAGATCTACAAGGAAAAGTATTGTAATCGGTTCAAATTGAGCATATGCGGTTTTTACCGGATCTTAACGCGTTTTGACGCATAATAAACCTAAAAAAACCGGATGAAATTTTTCCGGATGTTACATTTTTTTTGCAAATATTTTCATTCTTTAATTGTAAACAAATTTCCATCCGGTGTTTTGGTTCCTAATATGTTAAAAATGTCAAGATCCGGTGAAAACTTCATATGCCCAAAATAAAATACTTTGCCTTCTAGAGCTATGGCACTATCTAGACTGGAAAGTAAAATGGTACTACACTTTTAGAAGAGAAAAAAAGAGAATATCATATAAGAATCATTTTGTAGATAATCCTTCACGAAGGACATTGGACTATTAGCATAATAATACCCTTTTAGAACAGAAAAAATTATATATATACGTATATACATATATATGAATCAAGGTTGTTAATAATCATCACAATAACGTTACCAACATTAAAAAAATAAATATAAAACAACTTAAAAAAAAAGAGGTCATACATCTACATAATACACAGTTAAATGTACATAATTATTAATATTGTATCAGGTGTAACAATATAATCATAAAAAAAGAACAAGGTTACATTATATATAAATGACAACTACATGAATACTGTAATTTTTTTTAAGTCAAGCTACCGTTCATTTGAACGTATGTTGATACTATTACTACTACTAGAATAATTTAATAGGAAAAGAATACCTTTTAATTATCTATTATGTGTCACAAATCATCGCAAATTCATAGCTTTATCAGTATGATGTAATTTAATTTACGTGGGATAACTACAATTGATAGTTACTTAAAAAAATATCTTTACAAGCAGTAAAACTACTACATAGTTTCAACATACGATCACAGTTTGAAGTTTAATTATTTCTCAAAACACAAACATTTTTTTAATAAAAATATTTAAAGACTTTCCTATTCCAATTTTAAATTATTTTTCTTTTGTAATTACTATCAATACATTAAAATAAATACTTTTATTAAAATAAATTCATTTGATAAATACTTTAATGCATTAAAGAAGAAAAAACCCACCGGTTTTGTCGCAAATCAACCGATTTCTAAGTCGAGAGTTCTCAAGTTCAAATCCTAATAAATATAATTGCTTTATTCCAATTTGAATACTAAATTTTGGATACCGATGTGCTCTTTGATGGTTGGGTTTCAATTAACCACACGTTTCAAGAATAGTCAACCTGAGTTTGTTCAAGACTACACATTTATCGGTACAATTACATTACACTGACGAATCGCTACAGACTTTAATTGTTGATGCAACTACAAACAAATAAATAAATATATATCTATATATTTATAAACGATGAATCGTGTAAAATTTATCTAAGACTTCAGTCCATTTTTACTGTTAAATAATGATTATTAGGAGACGCTGAGTAAATTACACACGTAAGAAAAAAAAATGAGGTAATAAACAATTGTTATAAAAAACAGAAAATAAATATTTATTAAAACCACTTTTAATAACAAGTTTATTTGTAGGTCTTAAAAATTCAAAATTTTAAGATTTTTAATTTTAAAATTATCTGCAAATAATCTTAAAACATGTGCAAATCATCTTTATCGAACTTGAAAAGGCATTCGATAATGTGAGCTGGCACAAAATTTTCATGATACACAAAAAGAGAGGGATCAGATGGAAGGATCGAAGGAGCATCTGGACTTTGTATAGAAATTAGGAGGCGTTTATCAGAGTAGGAGGAGATCAAGAAAGAATAAAACTACATAAAGAAATGATACAAAGTTGTTAACTATCACCTATTTTGTTTAACTCTTATGTACAGGAGGCATTAGATCAAGTGAAGGTAAGAGCGGGCATTAGTATCCAGGGAGAGAATATTGATATGCTACGATACATGTGATATCGACATTATTGAAAAAATGGAATTCATATTTATTAAAGATTACAACCTTAGAATAAACAGAACAAAATAACGGTACGTGGTCGGGTTTATAAAAGTTCCAAGGAAATAAAAAAGAAAACTGCGCAAACAAGAATTGCCTTTAACAACAAGAAACACTTGTTATGTACTACCAATATTGATCTGGATATAAGGAAGCAGATTCTAAAAACGTATGTATGGAATGTAGTCCTGTACGGTAATGGACGTTGGACGATCAGAACTGAGGATAGAAGGAAGCTAGAAACCTTAGAAATGTGGTGCTAGAGGCGAATACTTAAAATCAAATGGATTGACAGAGTTACAAATAATTTAGTACTTAGCCAGATGAATGAAGAATTCAATCTGAGACTGTACAAGACTAGACTTCAGTTATACTCGAACATATCACCCTCATTCATCCTCTGAAGTAATACCTTACGGTGGTTCCGGAGGCTAAACATAAAAAAGAAAGATGAATGAAGAACGAAAGTTCATAAATGCTCTCACAAAGAGATGAGACGCGCTAATTGGTCACATACTACGACAGAGTTGACTGCTACAAATTATTGTTGAAAGAATGATTGAAGGGAAGAATCATCGGAGGAGAGTAAGGCTGGAATATATCAAGCAGATTATGAGGGATGTGAATTGTGAAGCCTAATTCGAGCTGAAAAGGAAGCCTTATCAAGATAGAGGACTTTGGAGACTTACTGTCAACCAA
The DNA here is from genome assembly GCA_010016005.3 of Zanna intricata. Classification (NCBI taxonomy): domain Eukaryota; kingdom Metazoa; phylum Arthropoda; class Insecta; order Hemiptera; family Fulgoridae; genus Zanna; species Zanna intricata. The sequence continues at coordinate 4,352 of JAAAKQ030164279.1, read as the reverse complement.
TCATAGGATTGAATACCAAAGCGAGAGAAAGATCTCTTTGCGGAAAGTGATTTTATCTGTAAATTCAACAATTTTTATTTTTATTTGCTGCTCAAAATCGCCCTTTTCGTTCTCAAATTTTTTACAGGCATACTAACATAAATTTGGAAAAACGTTTATCTTTTGCATATATATATACAATTAAAATGATAGATTGTTGTAAAAAAAAACTATAATTTAAAAAAAAAAAATGTTTTATCGGTTTTTAATTTATTTTATTAATAGTTTATTATACCTCTTTATTCGCATTTAAAATGGTGGTCGAGCCTTTAGAGTTTAAAAAACGTTCAGCGGATACAATTCATAAATGTGACAAAAATAAAATGTTAAAGTAAGATGATATTATGCTTAAGATTTAAAATTTAAAAAATAAACCAACAAATGAAACCAACATATAAATATAGAACTTGATAAATACTATATATAAATTAGTATTTTACTGTTATTATTATTTATTAATTTTCCCTCTCTTTATTTTATTTTCTTTTATGTACTTTTCCGCTGTATCTGAGGGAGTATCATTTAACAATCAAAATGGCCATTAGGTTCAGATTTAAAAAAAATATATTTGTAAATAGTATTTGATGTGTTGTTATTGATTTACTTCAATAACAGTTTACCATAATTCTTTATTTGCATTAACTATAAATACAGTTTAATAATAAAGTTTGGTAACATAAAAACGTTAATAACCGTAGCGCCGGGGAAACAACAAAACTTACTTTATAGTAGTACTTCGCGTGTACTATTAATATAAAAGACATTCAGTTCTCTTGGGAGTAAAGAGAGATTTAAGAGCAAGTTCAGATTTATAAAAAGGATTCTTCATTGTAAATTTAAATGTAAGAAAGAAAATCTTAACTACAAAATCATCGTTGTCTAACGCGAAATAAAACAACTTTGAACTAGAAACAAAACTTATATCGCAAAATAAATTTTGTTACAAAGAAGATAAGTATTCGTTGAACTAATCAAGTAATTTGTTGTAAAGGGGAAAAAAATGATAATCGGATAATACAGGAATAAGAAATCTTTTTTTCTGAGGAGCTCAACATATACAAGCACATTCAAAATATACTATTTTTAGTATACAAAATTATTCTTCATTCTATTTAATTTATAATCGAAATTCGTTATGTCTTATCGGTAAGGATAATTACGTTATAATAGCATAATAAACAATCTTCAACATTTATAGAGTTTTTAAAATATACACATTCTGTTTTTATAGTCTGATTTAACTTATGATATAGTTCATAAGTAATATGCTCATAAGTAACAATGTATCTAAAAAAATTTATCATTCGTATACGGAAGTAATGTAAAAATTAGATTTGCTGAAAATGTGACCGACTCATCTGATGTTTATGCAAAGGCACGAACGTTCAACGCCCGCTATTTCATGGTATTTATCGTTTTTGCAATTACAGTAATCCAGCCTTCATTATACTGCGAAGGATTTTAAAAATGAACGGCTAACTGGTAAAAAAAAATAGATTTGTGCAAGTTAATAAATGAGATTTTATTACAAAAAAAAAATGATTCTAAAAAGTTTGAAAGTACACTTTCAAACAAATCTTGAAAAGTCCATTTCAAGCTTTTTTTTAATGACAAAAAAAAAAGGTGTTTTAGTTTACTTTTTTATAAATATAATGAAATATTTTCCCTATTTTTAAGTCAGTTATGGTAATGTAAAATAGGTGAGGTGTTGCACAGCAGTGTTTTAGTTTCTTTTTAAATTTTTTTTTTATTTTCTAGGACTCTAATAACATTTTCGGTTTCTGCTCATACTACAGAATCATTCAGAACCGAACGGGAAATAATTTAGGAACTGATTCGAGAACTTGAAATAAGGAAGTAAGTTCGTAAACATACGTTCGAAAACGCTTTGTTATCAAGTTACGACTAAAGAAAACCGTTAGTCGTTTTTAATTTTCCCGTGAAATTAGGTCAGACTGAAATTTTTTAAAGCGTAATGTAGGGAGTAAACCTAATGGTTTCTTACATTTTTTAATCTGAAAAGGTTTTTTGGATACATGTATGGACGATTTTTTTTCCTAATTTCAAGCTCTAGAATCAGTTCTAAAATTATCACTCTTTCCTCCAAGATTACTTTGTATCTGAGTTTTAAAAACTTTATTTTTACTATAAAAATTGTTATAAGACTTTTATAAATTAACCATTTTACAATAATACAGAAGTCTTCATCGTTTCAAAATTATTCACAGAAATAAGTATATAAGTATAATTACCGACACCTAACTGTATTATAAGCGGTTTACTCGCATTAGTTCAATTTCTGAATAATAAATATGAAATAAAATGATTCATAAGCACTACCTATGTTTTATGTATTTATAGATTTTATTTATTTATTTATTTATTTTTTTTTATATCCAAAATATATTTTACGTAGAATTGAAGCCATGGAAAAGAAAGCAGATAATAGTGATCTTGTAACACTATTATAATGTAGAGAGTTTGTGTTCTTCCTAAATATTTAATCCATTCTCTACTTAATCATCTCATAGCAATGTATTGGTATTTGTTTTAACATTTTAAGGGGTATATACTATATGATAGGCATTTATACAGCTTGTTTATATTGAAAATGTTCTACAAATATAACTTATATTCTTTTGTTATCTTGCTAAATTAATTATATATTATGTATTTGAATATACATTTTATGTTTATAATGTTTTTTTTTTTTTTTAATTTATCCATTTTGGTTTGATTTTGTTACATTTTTTTTTTTTGTATTTAACGATTTTTTTTATGTTGTGTTGACTTTTATTGTTAGGCCTAATTCACTTTTTACTTAGTAAGTAAGAAATACTTTTTTTCTCAAATTGAAACTCATTGAAAGGAGTTCAACTGAAATATACTTTCTTCATTACTTAATAGATTATTTAATATTTTTTGTTTAACCTAAGTAATTCAAAATTTTTATTCTTGTAAATATATCCGGATGGTAACCTTCAGCACAGGTTGTCCTATGGAGATACCTAATTTTCAGTCTAGTTAACTTTATATAATTTTGTAAGTAGGGTGACTTGTTTGTAACTTTTAAATTTTTATATATATATTGTACAATTAGATTTATAAGCATACTATTTTATTGTAATGTGTATGTGTTTGACTGAAAATAAAAGATATTATTATTATTATATTAAAACTAATATAACTAATAAACGATATGATGTTATAAAAAAACATCGTTCGGGGAAGCTAAATTTATTTATTTAAATCTATGATTAAAATGAAAATCAATTTAAAAGATTATCAAAGGTATATGAACGTTTATAATGTACTTTTTCTATAGTTCATAAATTTCTTTCTTCATAAAAACTGATCAATATTATTTAAACAAGTTTTTTTCTTCTTATTATTACGCTTTTTTTAAAGTTTCTAGGATTTGCATAAAACATTTAGGAAAATCGTTTACTTCTAACAACGTTCTAATATGTAAAACAATTGCTTAGAAATACAATTTAAACGTTTCAATTTAGATAATTCTACAGTGTTACTCAACCATATTGACCTATTTAAAATTAGCCTTTAACATAGGTAATTATCATTTCAGGTCTTCATTACAGTCGGTAGGTATTCTGCATACCCACTATAAAAAGCGGGAAGGAACAATCATGTGATTTGAATAATACAACACCTTTATGTAGTTCAATTCAGAACTTTCACATAGAATTTTTTATAGAAAATTAACAAAATCGATTCAAGAACTCGTACTGCATAAATCGTATAAGAAGTGACCATGAAGCAGATTTTATTAATAATTTTTTATCTCTCTCATTGCAAAAATAATTTTTCACTTGAAAGTAAAACTATTAGTTACCAAAAAAATAAATAAAATTATTGCTTTGTTTTTTCTTATAATACACAAATATGAACGCGACAAATCAAATAATTTTTTTTTTTAATATCCGGAACCACATTAAGTATATCTTAGAGGGATGAAATGAATGAATTGTAGCACATACGCTACGAATGCTTGACCGGGATTCGAACTCGCGACCTCCGGATGAAAGGCCGAGACGCTACCACCCGGCCACGGAGGCTGGCTGAGTGGCCAAAATCAAATAAAAAAAATAATCTATGTCTGTATATCCTATGTATGAGATCCTATTCTTCTCTTTAGCCTCCGGAACTACCTAAGGTACTACACTACTTCAGAGGATGAATGAGGATAATGTGTATAAATGTGAATGAAGTGAAATCTTGTACAATCTGAGGTCGACTACTCCTGAGAAGTGTGGTTAATTGAAACCCAACCACCAAAGAACACCGGTATCCAC
>JAAAKQ030164255.1:0-53224 GCA_010016005.3 Zanna intricata | reverse complement strand
AGCGAGCGGGCGCGTGGTGAAGGACATGCGAAACGCATGTCTGGACCCGGATAGTGTAGGGTCGGGGAGGGTAGCTCTCCCGTCGAAGAGTATTCCGGCTGTCAGGAAGAGGGGGTCGGGATACTCTCTTGACGCGGGAGAGACCCCGTGGGTAAACGTCCGAAAGAGACGTAGGTAGACAGGAGGGCAGACGACTGCCACGATACTCGGGAGTGACTGAAGTTATGCCTAACGGCGGTGCCAGTTGCTCTTGGAGTGTGCAGCTGGGGGGAAAAAAAAGTTAGATTTCATCCTGGCATGAAGTTTTACCTTAAAAATTATGCAGTACTGAAAGTATAACAGGGAAAAAAATCAAAATTTTCTGTAAAAAAATTCGGATCCTATTTGACCCCCTTGCTCGACAGTTCTTCATATAACATCTTTAACAGCAGCCGCAACTTGGAAAAGCAACGAAAGAAATCGGTATAGTAGTAGTAAATATAAGAAATTGCACAAAATTCAAAACATTTTTTACATCCTCAAATCGGTTCCTATGGGACCTCTTTTTTAAACAGATTTCCCATATCGTCAACATTAATACAGTTTTTTAGATTTTCAATCTAGAAAATTAATATTTTAAGTGCGGGTTCCTTTTAACTCCCTTCTTTTTCGGGGAATAAAAGGTCATCGAAGAAATTATTTACTTCGATAAATCGGTGCACAAATTCAATAAAACCGGTGCAATGTTATTCGACAAGGCTAGCCGACGAAGTAAAAATCAGGCCGAAGCTGGAATATATACCCAAATAGTGTGCCAAATTTTAAACTTTTTGGTTAACAGGTTTTCAAGCTTTGAGGCAAAAAGTAGTGTCGAAATTAAGTACTATCGTAATAAGTATGTCGAACTAAAACCCAATTTTCTACCATGGCTACACAAAAAGTAAAAAATTAAATGCCATAAATATATAGAATGTTTTTACGTATAAAAGAATTTAAGGTAAGCCCCGATGCGGATACAGGCTATTAATTAAAATACAGGAATACATTCATAAATCATCCGGAAATTTCTATCCTAAGAGGGGTTTAAAACGTCCATATTTGCAAAAAAAAAAAATGCCGACAACCAAAATTTCATCTTATCGCTATACTTCCGCTCTAAAGCTATGCTGCCGCAGTAGCGATAGAGCTGTAGACAAAAGGGTAAAAAAAGGCTCGCGCGTAATGATAAAATCGTTCAAAAGAAATATTACGGGATATAAATCTATGAAGACTAAGTTAAAAGTGGACAGGGAACTAATAAAATATTTTCAGGTAATGAAAAGAGATTACGATGACTAATAAAAATGGGGGGAAAGGAAAACGAAAATCAAAATATAATCGATAGAAAAAGAGAAGGGTAGAGCAGTATTAAGAGCGAAGGATGATTTATCGCATGTAACATATATGGAAATGACGGCGACTATTAAGGCGGTGGTACGCTGTATAATTATATATATAAAAAGAACCGGAAATGAAAATTAACTAAACCATACAATAATAAATGTCTGAGATTGTACTGCGCAATACCTTTACAAATCATTATCGCCTAATAAGATTCACATATAATTTTCACTAAATTGATTTCAAAACGTTAATAATATTAGATTTAAGTAAACGATCGCTTTTAAAAATTACTTCGGAATAAAATTACGTAATTGTAAAAAAATAGCAAACTATATGATAAACTAGTTATAACAAAAATAAAGGAAAAAGATTGGATCGATTAAAAAAACGGTTGAGAACTAGGTAAATCCTAATAGATAAGAAAATCAAACGTTCTAGTTATGGAAATTATCTAACCGAAGGTTTTAAAAGACGGACGCTGAAAAATTTGGCAGTTGATTATACCATATACCATCATGACGATATGACGTCAGCGTTATAGTTCGATGAAGCACGTGTAAATCGATAATTTAAAAACAAAATAAAGAATATAAATTGAACGGTGGAAAATTCACATGAAATAAATCGTTCAGCTAATATTAAAAGAAAGGAAACGAACAACCGTAATGCTTTATAGTATACGAGTAGATTATAAAAACGTAAAAAATTAGTTCAAGTATCATTTAGCGCTTAATTTTAAACGAGTTAGATGTACCACTAGTGAGAATTAATTATTATTTTGCAGTTAAGACGTGTGATTTTTTTTTAATTTCTAAGGAGAATTCATTTATGCTAAATGTACGATTTACTTGAAATTTGTTTATACGCGTAGTTATCTAAATGTCACAAGAATGCGAGCCGTTTTACACAGATATATACCCGTGGTATGAACACGCTGATAAAGTTACATGTGCACGGCGAAAAGTTTTTGTAGAATCTAAAAACATTTCCGTTATAAATAGTTTGACTTACTACTGTACGCGTACTTAACTAATAATCATTAGTTTTTAAAGAAAAAGGAAATCGCTATAAATTATTTTCAAACTTTTTAATTATTCGCAAAAGAATTCGTCTTTTTTTATGTATGTCTTTCAAATTACAAATGTTAAAATTAATTCAAACAATATATAATTCAAAATATATTTCAAACAATAGTAAAACACGTACTTTAAAATATGAGGAATAAAGTTTAAATCTAATAATTAAAAAAATTAATCTTTAAAATTAGGATGGGGAAAACATGCCGTTTCTTAACTACGATAACAACCGACATAATCCTGACATATTTTATTACTTACCATTAATCATACTTATTTTATAATAAAAATTAATGGCAATGTAATTTTATACTGATTTCCCTATCAAAGTATTAAATATAATTAATGAGAGACTACACGTAATCGTCAATTTAACTTGGAAAAGCTCTTACGAATAATTTCGAAGTAGTTTCTCATTCCAGTAAAATTTACTGCACACACATATATATATATATGTGAGATATATATATATATATATATATATGTGGGATATATATATATATGTGGGACGATTAGTTTAGAGATCCGTAAGTCGCTTTACAATAGCGATAAAAAATTACGGGAAGTTTTATTCTATTACCAGATCATCTTTCCGTAAATTTAGGAATTTCATCCTCAAAAAATTGAAGAAAAACTAAAAATAAAGAAGTACTTTGTAAACCGATTCGCTTTAAGTGTGAAACGAGTAAAAAAAAATACAAAAATATGTTTTAACGACATAGCTAAAGAACGTAAACCTTACTCGCTTTGCTCATCCGATTCGGGCATTATTTGATCTAGAAACCTTTCCGGTTATAGGTAACTTTTCGTTATAAAATTTGAAATATTTAATTAAAAAGATAAAATCAAAACCTGGATGTTCGTTCGATCTTTATAGACAAATATTTATGGAATAAGAACTTGAAGTTTTCTGTTAAGTTCGCGATACTATATTAATAAATTATTATTTCATCGACCGTAGATAATCGGTCCGTATAATTAACGAAAGTAACCGCAATAACAAACTAAAAAATATTATCTAGCGTTTTCTGCTTACTTACGTCATCATCAACGATATAAGATAATTGAAAACTGATAAAATATAAAGCGATAGAAAAATGTTTGTCCCGTTTTTCGCACAGTTCTTTTAAAAAAATGATCGAATTATATAAGCAATATTGTTACACCTAAATTTAATAATATACATCCCTAACGAACAAATATTCTCTTTCAAAGATTTATTTATTTATTTACATTACTATATATTCTTATCGGATGTTTGTCTATGTAAAACTTAATTTTCATATATAATTAATATGCTCATTATACAATTTGACTTAAATTTTTTATTAACTTTTATATACTCCTAATGATAGCATGAGTAACCGAAAGCACTGGAGTTTTTTTTAATACGTAAAATGTAATAACAAACTAGTTCTATTTCATAAAAATTACCGATACCATTCTAATTTTAATAATAATACAATTTTTTTTATGTACGTATTATTAAAATATTTAACACAACACTAGTTTAAACGGTTAAGGTAGTAACCGTAATGAATACGACAAAACCCCTTCACGCTATCGCCTCCATCACGCCAGACAACCACTGCTGTGGAGGTCGTCCACGTTTCCTCCTATCGGCTCAAGTCCATTCCATCTTCCTACGCTATCTGTACTCTTCCGATCTCCGAACATGACCGTACCATTGTAGGCTTCTTCCCTCCAAAACATTATCACTTTACCGGTTACCCCAATTCTTCTTTTGATCTCATTTCTCACGCAGTGCATTCTTGAAACCCCACAACTCCGGCGCAGCACACATCCTCTTCATCTCCACTGCCGACAACCTTCCCTCATTTTTTTAATAATTTTTCAAGCCGTACAATAAAATGCTCTCGATAACACTCTTGTATAACCTATACTTAGTCGGTTTCCGTATGCCTTTAGACCACCACAAAGAATTGCACTTCTGGATAGCCATTCGCCTCAAAGCTATACGATGACTGTTATCTTTTACATTACTTCCCATGACAATACACAGCCAAGGTACTTAAAGTCTTCAAACGCCTCGATGATATGCCCATTTATAGTCGTCATCTCCTTTTGCTCCGGTCAGTAGATACTTCGTCTTACTAAAATTTATTTCAAAGCCCGCTTAATCAAGGCTTCGTCAATTTTAATATCGTACAGCTAATATCAAACCGATCTGATGCTACGATAACTTTATCGTCTGTAAGCAACAACGTACATATATACTCACAATCCATTTCCACTTTTACATTTTTTTCGCCATTCTTCCAAATACCTTATACAAGTAAAGCTTAAACAGAGTGGGAGAAAGGCAGCAATCTTGACGTAAACCCTTAATAACATTAAAAAACTGACAGATGTTTTGCCACTTTAACAGCACTTAATTCCTACAAAAGTCATTAATTGCCCTTTTGTGACTAACGGACGATCTACATTTTTCGATATTTCTTTGGCTTTAAAACGCCATGAGTTTAATAAGTTATAATTAGTGAAAATTATTCTAACTCCTCGGACAAGTTTCTACCAGTGAGCCAGTTCAAGTAAACAAGGTGTTTGTTATTTTTACAACGATTAGTGAGTAGAAATATTTTTTTAAGTCCTACGAGTGACATTTATTAGGGGTAACTTCTTTCCTTCCCTGTACTCTTCCTTTTAGTTTTTCATCCCTCCCTTCCCCCGGATCACCATTGGTCCGGGCATCATCTTCTTCTGACCCCAATTTTTTCCTTGACTTTTTTGAATTCATACATTTTACCGTCCTCCAATTTTTTACTGTTTTTTTGCAATAATGCATTTTATCTACCCCAATCCCCCCGATCCCCAAATAGTTAAATGGGGTATTTAATTAATCGGAAAAAGACGTAGAGTTCATTTTTTAATACCAGACAACGGAGTTCACTTCCACTCAGCGATACGGGCGACCCGAACACGCCGGGAACTTCGGAAAAATGCAAGAAAACCTCGACTGGTAAAGGAAAGAAAAGAGTGAGACCACCGTCTCCAGAAGAAGAGGACTCGACACCTGGTAGCATTAAGGAGCTAACTAATCAGCTCACATTCGCAATAGTTAGTTCAAGGCAGAATCTAGAAACTGTATTATCACAATATATCGCGAAACACGAAAAGGAGTTAGTTACAATCGAAAAGGGGCTTAGTGCATTAATTAATATATTACCACCGTTAACGGTTATTACTCAGGCGACACAGACAGAGTCTCAGGGTGAAGTGAATAATACGAACCTTCTTAGTTCCTTAAAGGATAATGACTTGTGCCTTCCACAATTGTGAACAGAATTAGACAGGATAGGGATATACCCACCGGTACGGTTGATAGATGCGTCTTGATAAATCTTGCTTCCCGAAGATGAGATGGAAGATAAGCATTGGACAACAATATAAAATCAGGAGATATTATAAAAGACGTCTCAAAGGTGATGGGCACTGTGACACATTCAACAAGGTATACTGTGCATTTTTTTTTTTTTTTTTTTTTTTTACCTCCGGAATCACCGTTAAGGTATATACCATCAGAGGATGAGATGAATGAATTGTAGCGTGTGAAAAATGCCATGCCTGACCGGGATTCGAACCCGGACCTCCGGCATGAAAGGCCGAGACGCTACCACTCGCGCCACGGAGGCCGGCTACTGTGCATTATGATACAGCTTTAGACGAAAGGTCCAGTAAGACGGTCTACACAACCGATCGATGAAAGTCGTTCGGTGATACACAATAAGGATGTTGACATGGAAATTATTAAGCAGGAGGTACAGGAAGCAGTGTGAAGAGTGCTGAGTGCCGGAGAGGACTTCCGAATAACATCCGTGCGTCCCGCTTTTGGGGAAACTAAGAATGTTACAATTGGAACAACGTACAGATCTGCACTAAAACTGACTGAAACAAAAATACGCATAGGTTGGGTAAATTGTCGAGCACAGATATGGAAAGATGCTGATAAGTGCTATAGGTGTTGGGGCATAGGCCACAAAAGAGAGCAATGTAAAGGACCTAATAGAGAAGACTTGTCTTTCAACTGTGGTGGTACAGGACACAAGATAGTAGATTGCAGAGAACCCAAAAAGTGCCTACATTGTGGCAGCGTAGAACACCCCAACGGCGGCTAGAAGTGCGGAAAGCCCAAGGATGATTAGGATAATGCTATCAAATGCAAATACGCTCTCCCACGATCTAGTGGGAGAACTGGCTGTTAGAAAAGCTGTTGACTTTGTTGTAACCACAGAACCTAATCGTTATGATGTAGCGAGGAGTGGATGGATTACCAGTTTCACAAGTGATGTTGCAGTTAGTGGAAGGCTGGCTAGCTTTCCATCTGAATTATAGAAGTGATAGAATATTTTCCGTGGAACTCTCTGAGGCTACATTGATAGGAGTCTATATATTACCAAATATTGATATGAATATGAGGACTATCACGTAATCACGTAACAATTTGTGTTTTGTAGGAGAGAATTAACCCATGAAATTAAAACATCCAAGGCCAAAAACTGGCTTAAGTTATGTGCGGAACTAAAAGAAAAACCATGGGGATGTGCATATAAGACACAAAGAAATTTGGAAGAAAATTGCCTGTCTTCCGGCCCAAATTTTTGAAAGGTCTGCTGCGTATGGATCCCTGGAGGATAATAGATGTTTATAATGAGTGTCTTAAGGATAACATGTTTCCGCGTTGCTGGAAAGGCTCAAGATTAGTGTTTCTTTCTAAGAAAACAGTACACATGGAGACAACAGAATACCGTCCTTTCAGCCTAACTAATGTCATGGGAATGGTTGCATATAGACTGATTGCAGCTAGAATCACAGAACTGAGTGATGGTGGAGATCTACATTCAAATCAATATGACTTCCGCAAAGGCCGATTGTAAATAAGGCGTTAAATAGGGCCACTGCTTGGGCGGAGAATGTTAAAAGAGGTACCTGGAAAACGAGAAGTTGGCCTTTAGTTATCATTTTGGACGTCAAGAATGCATTCGGGACTGTGAAATGGCAGGCAATACTGCAGGCGAAGCAGAAAAAAGTGAAATTCAATGGCAGTCAACGGCGCATGCGGTTATTTTGTGGCAGAATTAGTCTCGTTATTTAATAGCCACACCTCGTACATGTCAATTTCCATTCCTTTGGTATTTCCTGCCCCTCAATAAGACATCCAATAAAAATATTCTGCAGTACTTCAATCGCATACTCAAGACTATTCTTAATGTGTTCTATCAGAATGTTTCCAGGACCTGATGGTTTCCCATTTTTTGTCTGTCTCAGCGTCCTATAATTTTTTTTTTTACTCCACTTCAATCCTACCTTCAATCTCCGATACACAGGTAAACTTACATCCCCAGCTAATCTGTTTTAATTAAACCGATAACAAACATTAAAAAATAATATAAATAAATTTGATCTCATAATCTATAATCTAAAACCTACTAAAGGGAATTAATGATAAATACTGTATTGTACTTCCCGAGAATGTCGATCAATAATTTATTACGAATTCTTGTTCATAAAAATTTAGCAAAAAAATCTTTTCCCTGATTATAAAGGGGGGGGGGGGACGTAAATACAATTAACTATGCGGTTAAGGGATATTAAAAGGTTGCATTTGTATATTTTCAGGACTTTAATGGTAAATAAAAATCAATCGATCGTTAGACCAGTTCGTATTAAAAGTATTTTATAGTAATCGCATTAAAACTTCGGTTAATTAGATAATTAAAAACAATTACTATGTGAAATATTTATCAAGTAAAATTAGGTAACCAGGACAATAATTATATCAGTAAATAACAATACATTTCAGAAGAGTACGGTACACTCTCGATTTCAAGTACGGTACAGTGATGACTTATCCGACAGCGAATCTTGTTCTACTGCACAACAGCAACATAATGTTCATTCAAAAAACATTTTTCTTTTCTTTTTTTTTATGTTTAACCTCCGGAATCACCTTTAAGGTATATGTTCAAAGGATGGGATGAATGAATTGTAGCATGTGTGAAAAATGCCATGTCTGACCGGGATTCGAACCCGGGACCTCTGGATGAAAGGCCGAGACGCTACCACTCGCGCCACGGAGGCCGGCATTTAAAAAACATACTTCCTTGAGAAGTTAATGACAGATTTATAGTTTTTCTTTAAAAATTGCCTTTAAAATTATTGATTTTGCTCGAAAAGTAGGTGGAAAAACGATGAAAACAAAAACAGTAAAAAAAGATAATTTTAAATTAATGAAGATATTGTTACGTAAAGTAAAACTGAATAATGAAAATAAGTTTCGAATCGACCCAAGTATTTCAAATGTTACTGTACAATGCAGCAACAATACGATTTTAACAAGCCATCGCTAACTGTACTGCATACATTAATAATATTTTTAAAAATTTCATTTAATCTTCATCGACGTCCACCCGACCCCTAAGAAGAGCCATGGAAAGAGATACTGCGTTCTATTGTGATAATTACAGATACGAGTATACGCATGTGTTACTTACTATACGCCCGTATTCTCACCCGGATCCACAACTTTAAGTACGTACAGCGTAATATAAAAATATAAACTGTGGTAATTAATATAGGGCGTTGCATAACCGCATATAGCATGTCCAATATAACAAAATTGATTTCTATTGTAAGACCGTTAAAATAACATTACTATTTTTTCGATTAAATTCCAAAGTAGAAATAACAACAGTATGTTTTAATAAATAAATTTTAATCTAAAGTTTGGAAATTTCTTCTTGATTTAAAAAAGAAAAAATGTACTTTGTATTTCATTATCCGGTACGAATAAAATCATAAAAGTAAAATAATTGATAAAAAAGATTACAAATTTTATACTGAACCGTTTGGTAAATGATTAATATTATTTGTAAATTAAGAATAACGTAGTTCTAAAATGTACATACGATCGATATTTATAATTTGCGTAGAAAAGTTAACCTAGTTTTACCTCGATAGTCATTCGATGCGCTTGTTCACTTTCGATTGTTGATAAAAAGACAATCTTCAATAAAGCAAGAAAAAATAGTTTTTTTATTTAAAAATGTGTACTCTAATCGCATCGTTACAAATACAAATTTATCTGTCAAATAAACCAGTTCTTCGTACGGTAACCGAGATGTTAGTCGTGGAACTTACACTGAATCGATTCTATCCAGAACAATTCGTTTAAAATATATTACTTAAAAGATAACATTCTATATCGCGTACGTACGATTTAACTAAATGCGATGCGGTCAAAGAACGATGTTACGGATCCGAGAGACCGAGTGCAAGGGGAAAGATACCCTTACACCAGTCAGTACTCGCACATAATTATTACTTATCGTCGACAAGAAACCTTTGCTTTTAACAGGCGTAATTATGGAAGAGACCGGCTTCTCACTTTCTCTTTACTCCTTCGTTCAGATGAACCTTTCTCCGATTAATGTTTTATTTCTTCTCGCCTAGCTACGGACGGATGAACTTTGTTTTTAATTAATGTTATGGAGGGGAAGGAACCCCCTTTTTTCATTTCTCTAACTCACTCTTTATTCAGACGCCCCGCCCGCAATTTCTGCAGTATTTAAAGAGACAGGAATAAAAGCGATGAGCTAGGAGCGTAATACCCCCATCAGTTCTACATATTCTTCGATCCCTCCCTAATCTCCGGTGTACATTTTTATATTTCTTCGATCCTAGCGATGAATAATAAAAAAGTACATGAAAACTGTTTCATGCCTATTCTGATCGTGAGTGTCCGCGTATTTTCATGAAATCGAATCCATAATGCAGATATTACTAGGTACGGTATGCGCTTTACCGATCCGAAGTACAGAATCTTAGCTAATAAAGCGGTAAACCGTAACCGGTTACAGGCGATCTGACATGAATTTCAAATCGCTTCCAAAAATTACATTATCATTTTAAAGAGTAAACCATCCCGACCAGGATTATTAGGAAAGATAAAAAAGACTTAAAGAAAGGGTTCCTCTTTTTTACTCTAAATAGATTCTGAAGACGGTTATAAAGCAATAAAAACACGAAAAATCATTCTAAATTTTACAAAAATCGTGCAAATAAAAGAATTTTCATGAAATTCGGAGGGGAGGTTAGGATAAAAGATGGAGGAATAATCGTAACACTCACTTTAAACTCGACAACTTTATACAAGCGACTGAAGTTCTAGTCCTACTCGCACGTCTAACGATTTTTGGATTCTGAAAATTTACTTAAATAAAAAATCATCTTTCACGGTTTTGCCAAGTTTTATCTTTCAATTTTTCGTATGAAATAAAATAATTCTTTTTTTTTTTTAATAAAATTATAATTAATTATTTCAAAAATAAATAATCGTGTTATTAAATTACGTTTTATAGCTACATTTATAACTTTTGAGGATTTTATTTTTATTTTTTTTAATTAAAAGTAAAAACAGCTAACAATACAAAAAAAAAATAAAATCACCACAAATAGCCTGGTATAACGGATTTGTATTTCTATTCATAACAGGAGGTTTAACAGGAGTAATCTTAGCACAATCATCCGTCGACGTAAGTAGAACTGATTAATACATAATAATAACACGTCATCCGCCGTCTTCAGTAAAAATCAGTAGAGAAGGAACAACCTAGCTTCAGTAATTCACTTCTATGTTTCTTTTCGTTTACGTACATCCGAAACGACTTTCATTTCGATCAATTCCAAAAAAATTACTAAAATTTTCTGAAATAAAATTTTGACAACAGATTTCATTCTATAATGCACGTCGAACTGGGATTACAGTATCGTAGACAGTATCTACTTGAACCGCTGTTATTTTCAGACAGAAAAATATCAGATTGATTTTCATACATAAACCAAGAAAGTTTCTCCACAATTATACGGTGGAATCACAAAATAAGTAATAAGATTATTTTATTAATAGTAAAATTAATTTTTCATCTTAAACTTAATATATATATAACATATAATATAACATTACAAAATTAGCTATAATATCGCTGCATTACATAGAAACGCTTAGAAAAACGTAGAAATGAATTACTACTACTACAATAAATCAAAATTAAATATTTGTTTAAAAAAATTATTTTTAAAACTTTTAGAAACAAGATAAAATTTAGTTTCAGAAATTTCACGTTACCGATTCCTTACATAACGTTATCACCACACCACGATTATTATTATTGGATAATAAACATTCATTTTAAAAAAGAAATTTTCCTTCTGATAAGCTGAATAACAAAATAACAAAAAAAAAAAAAAAAAAAAAAAAAATGAATGAAGATATTAGAAAAATAAATTTAAATAACGGCATCATTGTACAGAAGGAAATAGTACTAAAATAACACATTACGACATATTCTAATCCGCTAACATAAATTTAGGCTTATAGAATTTAAATACATGTATTTGTTTTATATTAGCAATTTCTAAATTATTTAATAAGTAATTATATTGATCTTCTTTTTGGTACACAACTTAGCAACGATCTGATAAATAAGATCCTAAAAAAAAGGTAGACAAAAACGTCATCTTCAGGATGAGGGTACCAATCCTTCCTCCATTTTTTCCTCGAGATAAAGAGCAGCTAATTACAGATAAGCGATTTTTTATTAATCGGTACAAAATAAATACCTTTAATATCTCTGCCTTTAAACGAAAAAAACAACAGAAGAAAATAACAGCTTTTCTTTTACGATCGACCCGAAAATAGGCTCAGGATTTTTTCCAAAGGAAAATCCATTTTAAGACGTGCGAAAGATTCCGACTGTACTTATATAACCAGGCAACCCTCCCATCAAAAACTTAAATCCTTATTTACCAAATATTTTTCTAAATAGAATTATTTGCATAATCTCAAACCGATAGCGATTGAAATTCGCAGTGAACTATAAAACTACAAGCTTATCGCACTATATAGATAAAAGTGGAAGAAACTTTTCCCTATATTATCGTAGGTATATTAATTTGCCGGGCCCCGTGGCGCGAGTGGTAGCGTCTCTTTTTTTTTTGGAGTTTTTCGTGGGCGAAAAATGTCTCCAAGTTATCATCACCCGGAATAAAATTATTATCAAATAAAAACAAAAAAACGTAAAAATTACTTTTATTAAAAACTTACAACTAATATCACAGATAAAAACAAAATGTTTAAAACTAAAACTAGATAAAAATTTAAAAATGGTAAAGAAGTTATAACCAATATCACAGATATAATTTTAAAATTAAAATGAATAAAATAAAATTTGTCAATAAAATATAAAGCGTCATAAAATCAGTAAGGGGTGTAAAAGGTCCCTAACACATAATAAAAAAAACGATGTAAGAGTTACAATTTCATAAGGTGTGTTAATGGTCAATTATCGGATAACAAAGAAAAAAGATGTCTTAAATTTTATTAAAAATATTTATACTTCTCGGAAATCTGAGAACCCTATCTATCACTAAATTGTCGTCTTTTAAAATATGGCGAATATTCTGAGGTAATTTAAATTTGTGACGTAAGGCCGCGTAACATATGCAGTCTATCAAGATATGACGCACAGTTAAGTCGCATCTTACGCACAATGGTGGATTCTCTCCTGACATAAGGTACCCGTGGGTAGTTCTTGTATGCCCTACCCGCAATCGACAGAGGACCGCTTCCTCACGACGAGTTATTCTACATGAGGAATCCCATGTTGTAAGTTGTTAGGTCAAATATGAAAATTAAAAAGTTGATTCTCCACGGAGAATATGAGCACGGATATGTTGGAAAAATGGAAGGGATGGCAACATTATAAGGTGCAGTAGACGACGGGTACGGACGCCTGCAATGGATGGTCTTCATATTTGCTTAAGTTAGGATTCCCAAGAACCGAGTTAAATTCAGGATTATTTGGCTGCCCTTTGAGACGGACAAAGTAGGATACTAAAAGTCGGTCCCGTCTGTCCCAAAGTAATGCCTCACCGCAGTCAACAAGCAAGCTTATGACAGGGCATGATTTAAAGGCTCCTGTGGTAAGCTGAAGGAAAGAATGATGTACAGCATCCAGCATTTTAAGTACGGTATGGCGCGCTGAAGAGTAGGCGACACAACCATAATCTAAACGGGAACGAACTAAGGAAAAATAATAGCGCATCATACTTGACCGATCGGTTCCCCAATTTGTGTTGCTGAGGACTCGAAGCATATCTAAAAGTTTAAAACATTCTACTTTTAATTCTTTGACGTGTTTCACCCACGTAAGGCGGCTATCAAAAACTAATCCTAGAAATCGGATGTCAGGAGAGACAGTAATTAGTTCTCCGTTTAGAAATATTTGCGGAATGGAAGAGTCCCGGAGCGGAGAAAATACTACACATTTAGTTTTATCGGTTGAAAAGGTAAAGCTGGTAACCTTAGACCAAGCTTCAAGGCGAGATATTGTATTCTGTAGTAATATCTCTGCTGTGACTGTTGAACGGGACGTAATATATATAGCAAAACCTTCAACAAATAATGAACATGAAATTGGTGGTTGTACACATTGAGTAATATGTTTGATGGCTATAGAAAATAAGGTAGCACTTAAGACACTTCCTTGAGAAACTCCATTTTCCAAGATGACGCTATCCGATACAGAATCTCCAACCCTAACACGGAATGTTCGGTCATTTAAGAATCCCTGGATAAATGCAAGCATATTGCCCTTGATTCGCCATTCTTTAAGCGTGTTAAGAATACCATGTCGCCAGGCTGTATCAAACGCTTTTTTCATATCAAAAAAGACAGCGGTGAGGCGCTGGCGGAGAAGGAAAGCGTTTTGGACAGCTGATTCCAAAGTCACTAAATTATCAATGGAAGACCGTCCTGGTCGAAATCCGCACTGTTCAGGAAATAAATAGCCATGTCTCTCCAAATACCATGTAAGTCTGCGGTTCACCATTCTTTCCATTACTTTGCATAACACGCTTGTCAGGAAAATAGGGCGGAAGCTTGAGGGGCTTGCTTTATCTTTACCAAGTTTATGTACTGGTACCACAATGGCTTCTGACCAGACGGAAGGGAAAACTTGGAGGAGAATAAGTTATTGTATATATTCAAAGGTGTTGTAGCGCCGATTTCGGAAGGTGTAACAGCATGCTCAAACGAATGTTATCAGGTCCAGAGGAGGTGAGTTTGTAAGTGCGTATGACAACTCGCTGAATGAAAATGGTGTGTTTAATTCACCGACCGAATCACCAAACGTTTAAAGGTAATAATTCAATTTGTAATTTGTTCCTCTGAAATTCGGCGCTGTATGCCGAGGTAAGGGAAGCCGACCGGAAACAATGTGACAAGTTATTAGCCACTACTGGGGGTGTTGTTATGAGTTCACCTTCATGAATGAGTCCGAGAATGGATTTTGTTGGAGATCCGCAGAGTGTACGGATCTTTCTTCACACAGTAGACGTGGGAGTGGTACGTAAGATACCATCACGGTATTTCCTCCATGACTTCCTCGGAGTCCAAGAATACTCGACGACATTCCGCTCTCGCTTTGCGATACAAATCTAGATGTTCACTGGTTAGCCTGCAGTTAAATTTCCGTAGTGCCTGCCGTGTTTCCTAATGGCGTGTTGGCAATCATCATTCCACCATGGAACGGAAGGTCGTCTAGGGTTTCCCGATGTTTGTGGGATATACCTATTATCAATCTCAAGTATGAGAGAAGTAAAGAAGGAAAGTACATCAAGGGCGTCAGTACCATCATCATACTGTAATGGGAAGGCATTGTGGTAACCATTCCAATCTACCTTTTCGACAATCAATCTCTGAGTACGTTTATTTACCTTGCGGTCGACACCAAATTCTATAATAATTGGTCTATGGTCATTGCCATGAAGTTCATGACTAGCAAACCAAGTAAGAAGGGGGAGTAAACTCGGTGTACACAAGGAGAGGTCAATGTTGGACCGTACACCCGACGATGAGGATATGAATGTATATGAGCCATCATTCAGTAGACAAAGATCCAAATCTTGTCTCAATCTGTTTATCATACTTCCTCGAGGGGAGCAAAAAGTTGAGCCCCAGGAAATATAATGGGCATTGAAGTCTCCTACTATTAACGCCGGCGATGGTATTTGGGCAAGATTTGAGATTTCTAGAGCACTGAAATCAGAGTTCGGTGGGAGATACAGATTGCAAATATGCAATTTAAACGGGATGGTGATTTTAACAGCAATAGCAGGAATAGGTGTAACCAGTGATATTTTACTTGCTGTGACCTAATTTCGCATGAAAATAGCGACACCACCACTCTCTATGCTATCTAACACGCAATCGTATCTCTCACTGATATAGCCTCTGAGTGTAACCACATCTTTTTGCAATAGATGTTTCTTGGAAACACATGATTAATGGTCCATGTGCGCGCATCAGTACTCTAACATCTTCAATGCGGGACCGAAGACCTCTTAACATTCCACTGAATGATGTTCATAAGTAAAAGTTAGTTAAATGGAGAAAGAAAGTTAAATATATGAAAGAGTTAGTTGTAGGTGGTCCGGTTTTTCTTTTTGAATTTTTTATTTTAAGAAAATCAGATGCCCTGGGGTCGGGCGGTTCCTCTACCATATCCTCCAGCATACGTGGTGTTCGAGGGGGGATTTTGATAACTGGGACGATGTGGATGACGTCCCAGAGGAGGTTGTTGTATGGGCTCCCTTAAGAGGGATCTTATTTGGTGGCTTACCACCTGAGGTACTTACTCCTGCCCTTGTTGACAAAGCTTTCAGAACAGGAGTTTTGAGAGAAATCCAACTGTTGGATTCGCAAACTGCAACTGAACGCTTGTTGTTCGTCTTGGTCAGCTCTGATATAGTTGCTGTGAAGAAAGCTACTTGATCAGATAAGATCTGTACAAGGTTTTCAATTCGTTGCAGGATCCGCACTACTGACTACCTTGTTTTGCAAGAGTTTGCTTTGATGTAGCGGCGGCAAAGGACATATCTGGTTTAACCAGGTTCCTTGAGTTAATTAATTTTTTGTATTCTCTGCGTGCCGCCGGAAAAGAAAGCTTCTGCTCGGTAGCGATTCTGAGAATTACCTTTTGTTCTTTAAAAATTGGGCAATCTCGGAAGCGGGCTGTATGTAGACCGCTGCAGTTTGCGCATTTTTCATCTTCTATGCATTCATCGTCGTTATGTCCTTCCTTCGCGCATCGAGCACAGATCTTCGTTTTCGAGCAGGATGTTGTAGTGTGCCTATATCCTTGGCATCTGAAACATCGCCGTGAGTTAGGAATGAATGGTCGTACCGAACTGATAGGTAACCCACTTTAATCTTTTCAGAAGGTAGCGGAAGACTGAAAGTCAGAATAAGGTTCTTTTGGAAGAACCTTCCATTCCGCCTTGGCGCTTAGGTATACGCTTGACCTCCACAACATCTTGAGATCGGAGTTCATCAGCTATTTCAGAGACATCCATGTCCAAAAGGTCTCGGCAAAACATTACGCCTCTGCTCATATTTAGGGTTTTGTGGCACTCTGCATGTATATGTATACCACCCAAATTTGTCAGACGTAGCAAAGATCAACCCTGCTTGTCATTGTACGTTTCGATCACAAATCGATCCGTCACGTAATTTCTTGATATTCTTTGGGGAGCCACTTTAACCCGAAATTACCTTATTTATTACGAAAAGCGAGACCTTTTGTAGGAAGCCACCTTCTTGGCTATTTCTTAGAACTACGAATCTGATGTTTTTTGGTTCATCACTGTTTACAAGAACATTTTTTTCTGAACTGTTATCCTCGTCCGACAACGCCGAACGAGGCCTTTTCACAAGACTGTTAATTTTGGTGGTTTTTCAGATGGACCACCAACCATCATCGAATTTATTTGTGGATTACTAATTCTGTTTCCACAAGTACCAGCGATATAACGGACCACTCCAGCAGAGCGCACGCGTACTGGAGCTAGACCTAAGCTACAACTGTGTTCGCCCAGAGGACATCGTTCGAGACTCACTACGTAGAGCCATTCACCCATCGGCACAATAGTTCCCACCTTGGGTTATGATTGCGATTCGTAAGGTGTCGCAACATCACCGCGTGTATGTTTAAGAAGAACTAGTGTAGAATATTGTCTCGTTGTGGAGTTGTATATGTCGTAAATTGTGTAGTGTTCTTGGTGTAGAGTATGTGTATAGTGTAAAGTGTTCTGCAGCTCAATATGTAGTGGGAAGAAAAGCTGCAGAGGCTAGGGCCGTGGGGACGCCAACCCCCAAAGTCTTAGAGAATAAGACTCCCCGTTGGGGAGTAGCGTCTCGGCCTTTCATCCGGAGGTCCCGGGTTTGAATCCCAACCAAGCATTGCATTTTCATACAAGCTACAAATCATTCATTTCCATCCTCTGAAGAAATACCTAACGGTGGTTTTGGAGTTGAAAAAATATATATTATTTTAAAACTTTTGATTTTTAGTTAAAAAAAGGAGTATTCCGAATATATGACGATTCAAAAATGCTATCATCTTTACGTAATTATCATTAAAAAAGCACTATCTACGACATGCCACGTTATATCCTCATTAATAAATATTTCTATCAAACATACCGCTAAAATATTACTCGATATATAAGCTATGTTTAATCTCGTCCTCGCTTATTTATAGAGAGTAAATTATTGAAGTTTTATTTCTTTTAAAAGAATTCTAGCAAATTAAAAGAGGTTTAGAAAAATTAGATTTGAAAAGACTAGCGCATTTACGAAAAGGTTATTATCCTCTTCGTGATGAGAAAAAAGGTAAATTTTTTAATTTGAAAATAATTTTAATAGAAAAAATGTACGTAATTTGTATTAGTAAAAAAAAAAGAAATTAATTGATGAAATACGCGTATTATACGAATAATGTTATAACTCTGTAATGTATATCGGCTAATCGGAATCAAACTTTATCTTGCTTTCCTCGATACAGTTTTAGATATTTGAATCTGCATAGAATTCATTTCCTTTTTCCTTGACAGAAAAATACATGCATGTGCTTTTCACCGCTCTCAATCAAATCATTTTAATAAATATTTTTACAAGTAGTTTTTTTAAACCGAGCTATTTTACACAGACCGAACAAACTCAGCATAACTTAGAAAACCGAGTTCTAAAACGAAATTGAAACGATAAAGTATATTAGAATAAATTAAAAAAAAAAGAAAAGAATTATCCATCGTAAATCTTTATGGAAGGTTGTCAGTGATTAACAAAAACTAACTGTAACAGAAATATCGTAAGCACTATTTTTTTTTTTTTGGAGGGATAAAAAAAAGATGGCTGGCTGATGATTATCAAGGGGCTACACACCCATTTTTTCCCAAATATTTACTACGTTTTTTGTGTTTTAAATTTCTTAAATATCTCGAAATCTACATTTATATACCACAGAAGCAGATTTTCGCACGGACAGTCTCCTTTCCTTTCCTAGTCTCCCTTTTTCTTTGTGTTATCAATAGAAAGTATTTGTATTGATAAAGTATATACAATACTTTGTATTATCTAGTATGCCCTACTCTATTATTTTTATCTCATTGTTATAACCCGCTTGGGCAGATTTTTGAGATCTTTTTTTCAAATACGTTAACTGAATCTCTCTCCGTACTGTATCGTGTTTATCTTTCGCTAAAAAAAAAGCGCCTTAATAATATCGAGGAACTTGCATAAATTCTTAATAACTTTATGCATTTATAAATAAAACACAGTTTATAGATGAAAATCCTAACAAAACTATATACACGCCACCCCTCCATATTACATCTTACTGTACAATTTTATACCCGACGTAAAGGCGAACTATAATAGTATCGATCCGACCTTCATCGACCTTGACGATCAGAATCTGAATGCTCCACTTACCGCTCTCTGTCAGCTTCCCCCCTCGCGCGTGCTCACACATACACACCCACACAATTACTGGCACAGAAATCTGACTACTCATAACATGGATTTTCATTGGGTGGTTACATGTTCGACGGGAAGGGGCCTTTAAGTTGGACTACTTTCAGTTTAGACGTTTATCGATCAGTTTCACCGCTACGGTGCACTTCCACTATACCCTTCCATTACCTGGATGAATACAAATATCGACGCGTAACGCGATTAGGCGTGACCTTTCCTTTCTTTACGTACTCAACGTAGTATTTAATATCTATATCCTCCAAGATATATTTTATATTAAAAAAAAAGACAAAAAAAAAAACAGAATATAAGTAAATTATTTACTACAATGAATTGTAAAAAATTCAACGTTATTTATGAAACTAAGTAATAGAAATTCATAGCGGTTTACGATTTTGTAAACTGCAGCTTAAACTATATGCAACGCACATTTATGGCTTGCTGACTATTAAAAAAAAAACTGACAAGGCCACTCACAACAAAACGTTTTAATATAATAAAAATTATGTCCAAAAAAGCGAAATTAAAAAAAATAAATAATACCATTCAATTCTATTTTTTAAATTCGAGTTTTTGTAGGCTAAATTAAGTGTTAATAAGTCCTTATATTTAATTTGGTGCGATTTCTAGGAGCAAAATTTAAACAATTAAGTTTTTTTATAGGTGTAAAAAAGTAAAATATGATAAATCTGAATAGTAAAAATATTTTATTACCGCGTAGAAACTACGTTGATTTATTAATAAAATGGTAATAAATAATTAATAATAAAATATGTATATTTTTTAATTTTCTTAATGTTTTGCGCGAAAATACTTTTAATAGAATGGCTTAGGCGTTTTATACTATTACGTTATATCTACGTTATACTAATTAATAGTTGGTAGATGGTAGACATCTAAAAATATATTCAGGCGGTTTATTTTCACAGTTCAACCTTTTTTTTAATTTATCGCCGACTTTATTCGAAATAAAATCTGTCTGTAGGATAACAAGACGAAATACATCACAAAACAAGAAATTAATCACCAAAATCTGCATATTTCAGTAAGAAAGACTTTATCATATTTACTGTTTAGTGCGAATTTCTCTTTTAAAAGGAAGCTAAGAGATCGCCTAATAACAGCCATCAGATAATCATTGAGTAAGAACAGAGCATCTGAGCACAAAAATAAGAAAAATGAACCTGAGGTTCAGGTTAGTCGGTGTAACCTGTCAGATGAGCCTATTAAGGGGATGATCGCTTCGGAACAGCCTAAGGATGCTCTGAAGCCATGTACTTCTATGGTGGTTTCGCAAGCAAACTCAAAGATACCACCTAAAACCAACCAGGGGAGTCTGTTTTCCTCCATGTTGAGGCGGCGGCTGGTGCGACTCTCCGGTTCCCGTCTATGAACAACACCGAGCGCCGAGCCATGTCAGTTCTAATCCAACACTTCGTTGGTTTACGACTCGGAGACTGGAAATCACAAGGGCGACAACATACCTGTAAAACACGAACCTGTTCGGAGGATGGAGAAGAAGAGAAAAATGGTTGGCAAAGGGCAAATCCCGAAATTAACTGCCTAATTTAGACGGATCGATTCTCCAATGGAAAAAAATCAATAGTTATTTACCAAACATCCTTGAGTTCCAACGATTGGTACATGGTGTGGTATCAATTTGTATATGTTTGAAAGAAACACCTTTCTGCCAAGTTAAAAATTTCCACTTGAGAAGACATAATATTTATCGGCGAGATCAACCGCCAAATACAAGAGTTACAGGTGGATTAACCATATTACCGTCGACTAGAGTTACCACCGAATCGGTTAAAATAAACACAAATCCGCCAGCGGTCGCAATCAGAATGAAGAGCCCACTTCAGCATATATTTTCCGAATTTTGACTGGAAAGAGGATGACAATGCGATTAATTGTTCCACTTTCCCTACCGTAACTACTACTATGCGATTTCAATTAACACAACGTTATTTGGGGTTTGGGGTCGGATGAAGTTGATCTCCATGGAAAAGAATTGAAAAATTATTCAACGTTTTAGTTTTATTTTTGTGTTTTATGTAAATATCAGTCCTTTACATCCCATAAAGTATTACATGTGTGCGTTTTGTTTAAATGAAAATTTACTTTTGTGTTTTATTTAAAATGTAAACGCCTATACATTCGTACATCTGAAGATACTATTGGCGATTTTATTCACTTTTTAAAAACTTAAAAAAAAAAATAAGGTGATTCATTTTTTTGTCGAACACGTAACAGAGCTCTTTATTTTCCCCAAAAAATTTTAATTAATTATCCACAATCTGCCTGATTTTTTTTTTCAAAACACAAAATAGAATATTAAAGTATTTTGTTACTGACAATTTAAAAAATTGCGTGCAAGAATTCACCACGATTTTATATCACGCAATATCATTTTTAGCAGATTAAATACGTAAGCAACGACAACATAGACGTGCAAAATATTCTTTTATGTTAATTTAAAACTGTCGTCTCTGTGTATGCCTTTGTCTTGAATCGCCTGTGACCATGTAATGTGGAAATATACGCTTGACATTACCTATACAAGAATTCTTTTGTCATGTGTATTGTCCAGTCGTGTATCTTAAAATATGAATCGACCTTTACGGTATACTTAGAACATTTTTAATATTAATTTTTAAATATTGTCATAGTTTTCAGTAATGATAAACAGTAATAGATTATATTTAAAATCATTAAATTTTAGTACGGAGAAAATATAAATATCAGTCGGAAATATTTATATTTGTAATTTTATTTTTGTCTTATTCTTTTACGTAATAACAACTGTTTATTTTTTGGACTTGGAAAAAAATACCAACGTTCACGGTTTTTTGTTTAACTACGCATTCTGAGGAACTCAAAACCGATGAATCGATTATCAATAAGTTTATAATCAATTTCAATCACCTATTTATTGAAATCAATAGCTTTTTAATCAATTCTTTTATTAGATTTTTTTTAACAAAAGAAGCTATACATAGGTAACACTAAAGGGTTTCATGCCGTAGTTTTTATGTGGGCGTAGAAAAAAACCTATTACGGAAGAAAACGACTAAAATACGTACATAAAATAATGAATCGATGGAGAATAAGCTCATTAAATACAACTTTTACTATAGTCCATGTCACCGATATTTAGAATCTATATAAATTAATCTTTCCACAGCAACATCGAATTGATAAAAACATTCCTACCACGACTGACATACTTCTATCGGCCTACATACTGACTTATCTTCCGATATCAGGCATCAGCACCTATAAGAAAAGCGGATATAAAACACCTAAGAACGACTAAACTTTTTTATTTTATGCAATAAATGCAATAAATGTCGAACTGAAATTTTATCTATACATTTATATATAGCGTTCAACAATTTTAATCGCAGGAATAACGTCACCCGAAGAAGACAAGAAGTAATTAGTTTTGACAATAAAAATACTATCGGGAATGAAAAATCCGATCCTATTAAGTTTTAAAAAAGTTTCTCTATAGATTTAAGAGGCAGAAAGAATCATTTACATTTTCTACAATTTTTCATCGGGTGAAAATAACCTGAATTTTCGTTATGCGTACGCAAGAGAAAGTCATATTAAGAGATAAGTTTTATTGTTTTACTTATGGAATGAAAATATTTGAGATTAATGGAATAATCGTTTTCTAGCGAGCTCAAGGACGTAGCCCGCTGATAACAGAATAAAGCTTTATTGCACACAAGATGTAAATAATTTTTCGGTAGAGAAGTGAGCTTTTTTTATAATTCAAGTAATACTAATTCGAGCACAAGATCAAACCGTTTAAAGGATATAACCTAATCGGACAAAAGACTGCTAAAATCGATAAAAAAATTTACTGATAGAAAAAGACAAGCGCCATGCTATCGATTTCTTTAGTTACTGTTAACTGGAACGAGGTGATTTTACCGGCTTCAATCTAATACAACGACAAAGAGTAGATCTAAGGCTGAAGAAATAATTTTCACATGTTTTCTAGAGAGATTTTAACGAGAACGATGAGATTTAAAAAAAATAGATTGTTGAAAATTTAACCGTACACTAGATGTCTGCTATGACCATCGTCATAGGAACCACGACAACGCACACTAACCAAAAGATAGCCGAATAAAATCTATACATTGTCGCGGGTTCGCGGCTTGATCACGACAATGAGAGATTGACGATTGAAAATGTTTATAATTTATTATTTTAAGAACGTAGATTAAATTAGACAAACCAATGATAATAAAAGTAATAAAAACGACAGAAATATAATAAGTTATAATAACCACAATAATAATAACAGAGCCCCGGACAAACCAAATCCCACGTCCGTGCAACAACATTTACGCACACGTCCGGGGCGGGCAACGACATGGTACCTTGGTACCTTTACTCAAGTCGGCTAACGGGAAAATGATGTTGCTCAGGAGCCCCTGTGGACTACGGAATTGGCGGTCCCGAGCTGGTTGCGGTTGTGCTTCTCGGCATCGCTACTTGTGGTAGGTGTGGGAGGCATGACCGTGATCTGTTTGCCGATGCTGGGCGTACTGCGGACGGGGAGTGCCCATCCCGCTTCTCGGTTGTGCTGCTGTGAGCTTGCTCTGCGAAGTCTTGCCGGTGTGTGTCGGTCACTTCGGCCCTTGGCAGGGATTGCCCCCTGGGTACGGGGATCGGAACCCTTACTGTTACGTGCGAGTCCTGCGATGTCCGTATCGTGGGTCAGGCAATACCTGGCCCCCCGGCCCGGGTTAAATTTGGGGGGGGACGGCTGACTGGGGGAACCCAGGCAGGATCTATGATACGGGGCACGCCCAACCGTCTCTTCGCTCCAACCTTGTGACATCATGACTGCCGTTTCAATAATTTCATGGAACTTGAAACAACTTTCACAACTTCCGTGGCAGAGGGTCCACGTAAAAACCCTCGTCCTGGAGATCCTGATGAAGTGAAGAGGAGGAAAAGCGTACCGTTTAATGACAAGGAAGAGATTTTTTTTTGTTTAACTTCCGGAACCACCGTTTAAGGTATATCATCAGAGGATGAGATGAATGAATTGTAGCGTGTGAAAAATGCCATGCCTGACCGGGATTCGAACCCGGGACCTCCGGATGAAAGGCTGAGACGCTACCACTCAGCCACGGAGGCCGGCAAGGAAGAGATGATTCTTATAGATAAGAGGGATCGAACGAAGTTTCGTCGTAAGAGTAACGGACCCACTCCAAGGTTCCTTATAATTAAAAAAACATTAGCCCCTTCGTGATCGCCTGAGGCATCACTGAAGGCGCTGGAGGACCAGTTAAAGATACAAGGAAGCCTACAACCGGTTTATTTGTGGAAACAGTTAACGACATACAGTCGTCACGTCTGATGAAAGCAAAGTAGATCGTACTTATCGATGTTGAAGTTGTGCCACACGGTACATTGAATACATTAAAAGGAGTATTCGTTTACAGGGACTTGCTTAACTGCACTAAGACGAAATTGTAGAGGAGCTTTATGGACAAGGAGTTACAGGATGTCGACGGTTAAACACTCGACGAAAGGGAGAAGTCCAATCCTCTGCGTCGCATGTGTTAACATTTAATAGACCTACGTGCCCAGAAAAAATAAAAGTTGGATTTCATAGACTGAGCGTACGCCCGTTCACTCCGATACCATTGCGGTGTTTCGGATGTTAAAGTTATGGACATCGGCAGCGAGATGCACTAGGAACCAGATCTGCACGTACGGCGATCGCTCCACCAAGATGAACCGTGCAGAGACCCGCCAACATGCGTTAACTGTATAAGAAAGCATAGCACAAGGTCAAGGAATTGCCCAAAATATAAAGAAGAGTTTGCAATTCAGGAAGTAAAGACTGTCCAGAAAGTCAACTACTTCGAGGCCAGGAAAATTGTGCTTAGTAGAACACCGAAGGCTGCGTCATATGCTCAGATTGCTGCTGCTCCTACAGCCACCCTGAAACCAAAAGACGTCGTGACAGAACTAGCGCCAGACTTAGCAGTATTAATCGAAAGAATTATAGACAAGAAGCTGAAAATTTGCTCTACTAGGGACAGAGGTCCAAAAGAATTAAGAATTAAAGCTGACGTGGCAAGACAAAAGAGTCCTACTCCACCGAGGACTGAGCCTATGACAAATTCAAAGCCAAAGAAGATCGAATTTAAAAAACCGAAGGAACCTGAAGTTAAGGTCCACATTGCAAAAATCCAGACTCTGGGACCTTTGAAACCTGATATACCAATTTTAGAAAAGGAAGATTTCAAGGAAACAAAAATGGAACCTCCGAAAGAGCAGAGGCCTTTAGGCGACAGGGCGAGACATTCAAACGCCCCGAAGGTTTTAACAATAAGTACATCGAGTCTTGACTGCGATGTACATTTGACTGCGCCATCAGAGCCAGCGTCATCTGTTGCCGGCAGCAGGAGATTCACCGCAACATTCGGTGTAGAAGCTGAAGACTCCATCTCCGAGGACTAAGTTGCGATTGAAATAGACATCGAGGTCCGAAGAAAGATGGAAAAACGAACTAAAAAAGGATGGCCGAAAGGAAAACCAAGGAAATAGAATGTATGAAGGAATATGCATTAACGAAGAACTTTAATTAAAGGAATAATTAATTTATATTAATAATATGGTATTGATACGTGTTGTGGAGTAAATGTTAATAATGTTTTGTGTGATTCTACATGGAAGGGCCCTTGTCACATCAGCATAAGTATCATCACAGTGAAAATTTGAGTTTTTTGACCAAATTTCGAAAGAAATGGCTAGAAAGTTTTTAAAATAACAAGGGCCTTTTACCCCCTTGTTATGTTGTGTTTTTGGGGTTCCAATAACCATTGACAAGTCTATTCTTAGATGCTAAACCTGTAGACAAGGCTAGTCATTGACTATGTCACCAGTTTTTGTTTTGGGAAAGGAAAATTGCTTTTTTTTCTTCTTTTTTTGTAGTGGAAGGGGCTAATGACCAAAGTAGTCGATGCACCAAAACCTCAAGAAAAAAAATAGTTAAATTACGTAAAAATAGTATTTCAAGTAAGGGCAGTATTGATTTACAGGTAATCGTAAAAACCAGAATTCAGTCCCGTTGACAAAAGACATTATCATAACCGCTAATATTTACACCTATTACAACCGGTATTGTATTACTTCAAAGATAAGTATAGTGTAGACTTCTTTCACTGCAAAAACTTTCCTGTTTACAAATAAAACTGCTCTAAAAATTAATGAATGAGTTCAGTACTTTATCTCTTTCACTAATTGTTTATCGGAAACTCACCGAACAAACGCCTGCAATCACCCCCTGTTCATACTGGAACGCTTGTGACGTCACGTCGAACACTACGTATATACACACTAAAATACTCGCTTCTTCACAACTCGCTTAAAACTGCCAATCAGCAGAATACTCTCACTTAAAACTGATCTTAACTCGTCGGTTCCGGAGTATTTATAATAGCATCCTCTTGACCTGCAGAACCATACTCGAATTCCTTAAATGTTGAGGTGTGAGAATTATCGCCCGAATACTTACATTTTCCTATAAATTCCTCCTCTGGTCTGGGAATTGTTCTCAATGAACAAAATCTACTGACCGTGTGCTAGGAGCAGTATTACAAAGAACGATTGTTAAACGGACCTGTTAGTGCTAAAAAATGATTATTTTTAGTCCCCTTCTGGATTCCTCCTATTATATTTTCTACTACTTCCTTTTTAATTAGCAGGAATTCGTTACTCAGCTCCGTTATACCGGTCTTGTTATAATATATACACATATACTTAAACAGTATCACTTCTCAAAATTGAATCAAAAAAGTTCTATAAGGTAGTATTTTTATACATAAATCAAATTCTGTTTGTCTGCACCTTCAAGATTAAATTAATCTAAAAAGTAACAAGCATCTTACACCCTGCTTACAAGGGAAGATGAATTCCCGTTTCTTTCTTCTCTTAATTAAACAACAGTCGCATATCAGCATTATAATGCAAACGATATTCGTCTTCCCTTCGTCTGTTCACCATAACAACTGATTATATTCATTATATAATTACTCAAATAAAAAAAAAGTTCGTGATTAGTTTTTGTTGTAAGTCAGGCGTATGGGAGATGTAGTACAAAGAAAAACCAATTAATGTATCCTTTTCTAATGCGATAAAATACATTATATATCGTTATATTTGTATCCACGTACGCTAAGAAAAAAAGGTAAAGAACTTCTGAATCGATTAGAATAATTCTTTTACCATCTATTTATTGAATTAACGTAATTTTTTTTAACATAAAA
Source organism: Zanna intricata (assembly GCA_010016005.3). NCBI lineage: Eukaryota > Metazoa > Arthropoda > Insecta > Hemiptera > Fulgoridae > Zanna > Zanna intricata. The sequence continues at coordinate 25,583 of JAAAKQ030164255.1, read as the reverse complement.
CCTCTGTAACTGGGTGTTTAGTAACGCTTTAAAAAAATAAGTCAACTTTAACACATAATTTTTCGTGTAATAAACTAATATTTTAAATTCCTGATTAAATCAAGTTTTATGAGATACTTCCCGATATTAAATTTATATTTTTATTTCATTCATCAAAATACGGTAAACTGTTCTCAAGATGTCGAATTGAAAGTTTTCAAGTTATTCGTAGTACGTAATATTTTTTCGGAAAAAATCGTTAAACCTTACCAGAATACGTAATTTCGTCTTATTAAGGAAACATTAACAAATATTACGTTTTTATACTAATTTGAGAAAGATTTGGATACAAATTTATTTAAAATAATCCCGTAACTGTTTGAACACTGTAAATAAAAAGTGAAATAGGGTTATTCTGGGTAGCCGACTGGAATTTGAAAGTTAGCTTGAATATTTATTCGGTTTTTATTTTAAATTTGGAAATACAAATATAACTGAAGCTTATATTGTTTTACAATTTTCTTATATAAAAAAGAAAATTTTTGTAATATATGAACATTTCTAATTAAATTTCATTTCACTTTTTTAATTTAAAAAACAGTTATATTAAATATTTTCAAAAATGCTTCGGTCTACCTTTTTTGGAAACGATGTTAGTTTGTGACTTATTCGCTGGAGAACAATTTTTTTTTTTTTTAATATCACGCGAAAGAAGAAAAATGAAACGAAATAATATTTAGAAAAGCTTTCTTGTATAACGTTTTTTTTTAAATTTTGATCAGGACAGTAAAAGTATCGGTTACTCGAGTAATTTAGATTCGGATGGTACATAAATGAGGAAATTCGGTAAATAATAATTTTATCTTTTAATTTATCTTTTAAACAAATTTAAAATCGTCGGACTGTTTAAATTAATTTTAATAATAATAATTGAAAACCGATTTACATATTTATGACTGTTTACTTGAAACATTCTTTTTTTATAGCTAATCAAATTTAAATGTATTTTTCGTAAAAAAGAGACGTTACAAACATTAAAATTCTTGTTCTACGCGACTTAGACATACATTATTAACTACCCGCTCTCGAGATAGACAGAAGCACACGTGACAGTAAGCGTGGGTATTTCGCAGTGTTGCCATCATTACTGCGCGAATAAAAAAAAATAGGAAAGAGAATACTACATCTTACAGACGCTTTCTTCTTGACTCATAAACTTTTCTTTAATAACATAATTTTTTTTAAATAATAGCAATTAAATAAAGAAAAGCACTACGTTACTGTAATGCGATGATAAAAAAATCGTTTAAACTAATTCTTATTAACAAGTTACTGAAACCTCGCAACCTACAAAGACTTCATAGGTTTCATGCGTTTTATTACGGAACCTCAGCTGTTTCACGCGTAAAATATATAGTTCAGTAGTCGGTGTAATGTGTTTAGAAAATATTCATTAGATAAATCTGTAAAGGTAATTTAACAGTTATTTATCAGGCAGGAGGAAAAAAGGAAGGGAATAAAACTTTTTTTATTTTGAGCCTTCCACCGGGAGGAATTTTTCATTTAGTATTCGCTTTCCTGGAAAATAAATTCAGTATTTTCTTAACGGTTTATCTATTTATTATAGAAAATGTAAAAACTCTGATGCGAACACACCATGACTTCCTTGTACGCCTTTAAATTACATATACATTATAATTGGATATTACATATACATTTTTTCTGCATTTCATTTAAACTTATTTCATTTGAAAGCGAGAAGATAATAAATTTAAAGAGGAAAAAAGTCAAATTCGAGCAAAGAATAAAAAGATTAACAGAAGATGAAAAAATATTAAGAGAAAATTTGAAAACTAGAGAACGCGCACACAAATTAAAATCAGATTATGTCAAAGAGCGAAAACGAACGGCAACAAAAAATAAATAAACGAAACGATGATAAACTACGACTTAAGGAGAATATTGTCCGACAATATCAGAAGAGTAATGAACTAAAAAGATAAGAATTTTTTGCAATTTATTAAAGATCGAGCATGTAAGCCTCAGCGTATATGCTGATCTCGCGGGGATCTATCTTTCAGTCATCTGCAGTTAACGTTATGTACATAAAATTACACATAAATTCCAAAATAATTAAATAAAACTAAACTATAAAATCAAAAAAAAAAAGTAAATTATAATTTTCGATTAATATTAAATAATCAGATGTTTCACCAAATCTATTAAATATAAAATATGCTGGCAAAGTATAAATTACATACACATTTTTAAAGGTAAATACAACTTTATTGCCCTAAAAGCTTCTGATTTTTTTCTTCTTTTTTATTGTTATTATTGTATTACTATTTACTGTAATTTTTTTATAATCACGGATTAATAAATTAACATATTTAAATTAAAAAACCAAGTTAAAGAAAGTAAATTACAAAAACGTCAGAAGCGAACCGATGTGCTTTCCCTTGTAAGATCGAAATATTTCATTAATTAAAATTTTATTTGACTATAACTTTAGAATCAATAAAAGTAAGTACCACTTCGCTGAAAAGCTCTCGATGAAGGCTTATTACTGCAATTAAGAAAAAGTCCAAAATCCAATTTTTTTTTTTAATTTTGGGCTTTTTTTGGACACTTTTGTTTCAGTCGATTATAATCAAAAGGGGAGGTGCGCAACTAGATGTTACAACAATCCTAAATCAAAAATTTAAGCATCCTACGGCTAATCGTTTATGAGTTATACATACTTAGGTTAAGTACATACGTACAGATGTCAGGCCGAAACTAGTCAAAATGGATTCAATGATGGTCAAAACGGATATTTCCGTTGAAATCTGAAAACCGAAAATTTTCGCGATCACAAAACTACCTTTACTTCTTATAAGGAAGTAAAACGGTGCTTAAATTTATAATTAAGAAAATAATAATAATAATATCGCATAGAGAATTTTAAAAGTCATCGCGATTAAGAATTTACTCGAGATATCAGCACTCTTAACAACTAATTTCCATTTACACTACCGCTATTCTCATAAATTTATATATCTACGGAGAAAAAATTAATGAAATTGGGCCCGTGATTACTGAATAACAATTTTTAATCTTATATTATTAGTTTAAAGAGTACAAAAATAAATTAATAGGCAAACGTCCTCCTTCAAACAGTTGTTAACAGTGCGTACATTCTTTTTTAAATAATAAAAATTATATACTTTTTAAAATACTATTAGTGACTGGAGTTTGCTCCTCCTACCAGGTATTTTTTTCCGTTAACAAATGTAAACACGATTCAAAAATGTTATTTTTTTTAACTTTGTAAAAGCTTTACCGACGATAAAAATCGTAAACTTTTTTTACTTTTATTCACCAACTAATCTTAAAGTTATACAGAAAAAAGTTTCTGTAGCGTTCGAAAAATATCCAACCTAAGGGGACTCAAACCTGATCCTTCGGGATGAAAGGATGAAACATCACTTCGCCAAGAATATCGGTTTATACAACTATTCTGAGCGTTACAACGCAATAAATAAGTCGGTTATAAAGATTAAAATTAGTGAAATTTTTATTACGGAGTAACCTTTTTAAACGTATGAAAATTGTGAAGTGTAAGGTTTCACAAATCTAAAAAAATAGTTTAAATAACAGTTAATTTTTTTCTTTCTTTAATTATATCTTTACGTTTCACGTAAAACTGACTTAAAGACCAATATCTCGATTTTTTATGCTGGAAAATAAAGGAAAATAAAAAAAAAGTAGAATCTAATTTCATAAAATTTGTGAAAGTTCTTAAAAAAATCTTTGTGTAACTTTTTACCAAAAACTCCACATCTAAAATTGAATTATGAATTTTAGAAAAGGTTTCTTATCCAAACTTTTTACTAAAATCGAAGTCGATATATTTTTAATATAGATATATTCAATACACGTTTAAAAACTTAAATCTAGACTACCAACTTTTATTAATTAAAACGGTTTTTTTTCCATTCTCTCGTTTCGGTTGGGTCAAACATAACCCATCCGACCAAAATTTTATGTAATAATTTCATTTTTATCAAGAATAATTTATTTCAATAGTTATCCAACTAAATCGATTCGTCTGTGTAGTCGAGATATTAAAGAAAAACAAGAGACTACGAGTAATTTACAAATATCATGGAAGTAAAGCGACTGTTTAAACAACAGATTTTAACATTGGTTTGTTAATTTTTTTTTCATTATAAACTGAAATGAAAATAAACGTTACAACTTATTTCAACACTTAAATAATACTAGTTATTCATTCAAGGTCGACTTATTAATTAATATTTCAAAGAATTACGTGTTGCTACTAGTATACGTAACATCGAGTCCGGTATATTGCGATTATTCGAAAATTCATCTAGAAAATCTATTATTAAAAATAATTTTGTTTAATAGAGGAAATATTATAAAACGAACTTTGCACGTAGAGGAAAATGGGAGTGACTTGAAAAAATCCAGAACTATAATCTATCGCTTTATTGCTAAAGACTGGTTTTAAAACAAAATCCGAGATCATTAATAATGACATTGACGAATTTGTTAAAGACATCGACAAGTATTTATCTTAATCTTATTGACTTTTTTCTTGTATCAGCAGATTCAGCGGTAATTCTTAATTACATGCGCTAATAAACAGAATTTTAATATATTAATATCATGCATAACATCCTAATTATTAGAGACACTTCATAAATTATCACGCTTAAGAAATTTTTATATTTTTACCAAGAAATAACATTTATAAATAAATTTCAGAAATGTATCTATATAGTAGGCATCTTATTAAAGAAAACTCAAAACGGTCCCCTTCAACAAGCTAAAAATGTTGTGTTTTCCGTTTGTTATTCTTTCCAAACTGTTAAAATATCATTTTTTTATAATAACCACTAATTCGAGCATAGTTTGAGATATAAAATTAAGTATTGACATTTTTTTCTTTGATTAGGTAAAATGAAATTTAACTTGTATTTTTACTACGTAATCAAATCGTTTAACGACAAATTTACGAAAGGATGTATATATACGTAGTGAAAAAGTTCAATTCTCAGTGAAGAAAAAGCAGAGGGGGTACTTTATAGGCGTAATTCCTGTAGGTTTTCTTTAATTAAACAGAAACTTTTAATAAAAACTAGGAAAAAATCATATTATGGTATACAAACTTTTTCCCATCAAACTGTTTGTAAAATAGTCAAAAACAGGGTTTTTTGCCGAAGAATAGTAAAAAGAAGACAGGATCCAAAAGAAAAAAAACTCTTAATTATATCTAAATATCCTAATCTGTTCACAACCTCTTCAGGAGCACCCGTAAAAAAAAAAGAAAAAATAGGCTGTATTCTCGCGACTTGAATAATTTAGTTACGATCGATGTGAATCATGTAAAAGCAATCGATACTTGTTTCATATAAATACAAAATCAAAAATGATCGAAATAATAGTCTTTTCGTTGCCGTAATTAGGCGCGGAAAGGCAAATTCAGATCGTAATACAAATACAACGCCATCTGTTAACACTGACCTCAGCAGTAGTGTCATAAGAACGTCCTTGATAAATTAAATAATCTTTAACGTACACGTCAGCACATTACGTTTTATAGTGTAGCGTAATACGAGCGTATTGAAATAATCAACAATTAATACACAAGAAACAGAGCTGGATACCTGCACTACAACTTACGCAAGTATCAATTCATTGTCACCTAAGTTCCTTATACACAAAGAATCGAATCGTCAAGCATGTTAAACCCGTTTATTGTCGGAGAACCGGCTCGGTTAAAGATCTCATAAATATAACTTAAAAGTTAACTCGCTATAAAATGATAATTATCCTTCCCAAAAATTGAAGTCTATATAAAATTTCAATCAAATTTACGATTTAACAAGGTATCGATTCATTCGTTCCAGTTCGAGATTTAAAGATAAGAAAACAGAGTAGGATTATTTTATAGGCGATCCATCCTACTTTCTTTTCCATTATTTTATTGTATTGTAGGATAATTTGTAGACAATCCACCCCGATCGATTGTTATGAATTTTATATTTCTTAACACACTCGGGTTTTTTTTATTATTATTTTTTTATTTTAAGTAGGTTGTTTGTAAAATGTTATACTAAACCTTTTTTGTAATTAAAACACAACTTTATTTTCACTTTGTATCGGTGTTTTCTTACTTCGTACTTGTTCTGTTAGAATAAAAGACTCATTATGTTTAATTTTTTAAATATTGAAAAACTTTTGTTTTTACCTAATAACTTAAGTCTGTCGCGTAGCTCTTAAATTTATCAATAAATTTATATGATGGTTCGATCTCTTCCAAATTAATAATAAGTAAACAAAAAAAGTCAGGGACTAGTTCTGTCGTAACATAACGGTTCTAAGAAATAGCGAGTATTAAGTAATTCGACGAGAAGAAAGTATTCGGGATGAAATTCATCGACATCATAAGCTGCTGCTAGTACTTTCTGGCAAGGCGTGGTCCGCAGATAGAATCGGCCGTAAAAATAATGCTCAAATTTTATCTTCTTTTATCTAAAATGAAACTGCGTAAAAATAATCATAAAAGCACAAACAATTTATGAAACTAAAATTGATGTCGTCTTTAGCTTAAAAAATAATCGAACTTATCTACCATAAAACGTAAAATTTCAGAAATATTTTTTCTTTAGAAAATAATAAAAATGATAATAAATTATGCTTTTGACCGGAAAACGTAATTAGAAAAACTATTCCTGCATAATTGTAGGACTGGCAAAAAAACTACGAACGTAAGTGCGCGTTAAAACGTAGAATAATATAATTTTGAAGATTTCTTCACTGATGAAAAGATAAAATGAGACGGCTAAATTTTTGAAGTGTTATACAGTACATCATTAACCTTATTCTCCTCTTGTCTCTTTAGACAATAAAATATAGGATATAAAAAAACGTTCAAACAAGTCGGTTTGTACGAGGCGTATTCATAAATTATGAGCCGTTTGGTCATAAAAAAAACATTAACTCGTCAGAAAAGCGTTTTACTTACAGTGTTAGTTTACTAAATATCTACTTCACTTTTCCATATAATTGTCATTCAGTTCTAAGCACTTTTCGTAACGCTGAACCAGTCTCTTTAACCCCTCTGCATAGAAGTTCGTCTCCTGGGAATCGAACCGGTTGATAACGGTAGTCTTGAGTTCCTCGTAACTTTAAAGCAGCTTTTTCAAATGCAAGAAGTAGTCGCTAGGTGCAAGGCCAGGACTATACAGAGGGTGGTAAAAAAACTTTCGACGAAAATCTTGAATCTTCTTCTTGGTTAAGGCAGCGATGTGAGAATGCGCGTTGTCGTGAAGAAGGATTACGCCGGACGAAAGTTTCTCGAGTCGTCGATTTTGGATCTTACGTCTCAGTTCGGTGAGAGTTTCGCAGTACACGCCAGCTGTGACTGTTGATCCACGTTCCGTAAAATCAATCAAAATGACGCCTTTTTCGTAAGTCTGAATACTGGGCCTGCCACTCCCCTCTTTGTCGTGCACATTTTTGCGGCCATTTTTAAAGTCTCGACACCGTTTTATAACCTTTCCTTCACTCATTATTGTAGGTGCATACACCAGGCACAACTCCCGATCAATTTCAGGAGTTGAAGACCCTTTTAAACACAAAAATCAACGCAGCCCGCACTTCACAACTGGCGGGAGAAACGATTGTCGCGGACATTGCGATCTGCATTCACCGGAAGATTATTAAATAAAAATAACTGCAGTGGCTTCGTAAAAAATCGAAAGATGGCCCTCTATGCCGTGAAACTGTGTCCAGATTCGCTAATATTTAAATATAAGCCGACGGCCCTCACTTTATGAATATACCTTGTATAATCGACAATCATTTTAACAAATCTTTTAACGATATTCTAATGCGGATAAATCTAATTGTAAATAACATTAAGCGGATACTTAATAACTATTTTCTTTAAGGATACATACATTACGACATAAATTATAAATATCGACGCAGATCGATGCAAATATTAAATATTGTTTCTATCTTACAACTTAATTTATAACGAGACGTGTTTAGACATTATTGGTATGAATAAGCTTAACCGGTAATGCCGCTAACGAAATACAAATAAGCTTTAAATTAAATACCCATCGGTTCAAACAAAAATCATATTAATAAAATGAAACAACTTTTACAAAAAATCGTAAACAGAAGACTAAAACCAGATTTTTCAAACGATTTTTATTTATTTCTGTACTTTTGCTCTCAAACGGTCGCAGAAATGTAATTTAATACACATTGCCGTGTAACCTGGAACCCTGGGATAGGGAGGGATTCCTTAAAGTCTAACGAGTGATGCGGCGGAATCCAAATACTTTCTAAAATTAAACTTGTTTATGAAACACTAATTAATAATAAAACAAGTGATATAATTAAACATTTTTTAAAAACCCCACAACCCATTTCGAAGAAAAATATCTAGTGTAGCGCCCCCTGGCGGTTTATAACCGTAAAACTAATCTAAGAACCTGCTCTGACAACAGCAGCAGGAGTTCAGCAGTGCAGGACCTTGTATGGGGTGCGGCAGTAACTAATAAGTAGACATCGTCATAATAGCTGAACCCAACCAGAGAATTGAGAACTCAGATCACTGGCTGGTGGACGCTAGGAAAGACGCAGCGATTGGCTTGATATCGGACGACATCGCGGTCAGAGGAGTGACCAAAGGGGAGGGCTTTGTGGCTGCGGAGTTGACGTCGCAGTCATCAGCGGGTAAATATCCCCTAACTGTGGAACAGAGCAATTCATGAATTTTCTAACACGACTTGAAGGCTGTATAAGAAGATACAGGAAGCCAGTTATTCTGGCTGGTGATCTCAACGCAGAAAGCCAGAAACTGGCAGGAAGAAGATCCACAGTTACGGGATACAAACTAGCTGCCCGCTGTCTTCATTGGGCTTGGTGATTATCAACACTCCTGTGGGACCGACCATTGTGGAAAAAGGTGAGGGGTCGGTTCTGGACATCACTGCCATCTGGGAGCGATTAGTTTGATGAGTACCCACCTAAAGGGTGCTACAAGAAGAGTTTGGCAGTGATCATCTCACAGTTGAATTTACTATCACCACCGAGCGGTTGCGACGGCTGGGAGGCTCTTCCCGATGGCAGCCCAGTGACTTCGTTGCCACGAGGATGTGCATGAAGTAGCGGAGTTGATGGGGACCCGAGCAGCCGCCCAAGCCGGAGCGATTGATGGCCGCCTTAACGGAGAAGTGCTGGTTGGAGTCCGGTAGAAGGAACACCAGGAGACAGAAAGTCTACTGGTAGACAGAGATAACTGCCAGCTGAGGAGAGACACGCAGGACAAACGAAGGAATGTGAGAGAACAAGACGATGGGGTGCGAACAACCTGACTGAACTAGAATCTGATTTTAAGGCAACCAGGAAATCCCTCAAAGAAGAGATCAAAACTGCGAAGAAATCAGCATGGTGAACCTGATTATGGAACTGGACTTCAACCCCTAGGGAAAAGCCTATCAAATCGTCACTACCGATTTGGAAGGCGGCTTCCCAGACTATCAAGATCTCAGATGCTTCAGGGCACACCCTCCCTATTCATTCTCCTGGAAGAAGACTGGGTGGAGATGGAGGGGGGCAAGGCTCCGAGATTTTCGATCGAAGGGTTGCAATGGGCGGTTGCACGGGCCAGCATCAACAAGAGCCCTGGCCTGGAGGTGCGCAGCCTGGCGGAACGTCATCCCTGGCTGGTTCTTGCCGTCTTCAATGAGGCCTTGCGGGCAGCAGACTTCCCGGAATGGTGGAAACAAGGCCGAATGGTTCTGTTACCTAAGACCCTACAGAATTGAGAGAAGAAGTATGGACCCCTGTGCCTTATCAACACTTTAGGGGAGATCTACGAACATGCTTGCCGAGAGGATCCAACTGGAACTTGAAGAGACGGGAGGGCTCTCGACAAGCCAGTATGGATTTCGGAGGGGCACATCGGCGGTTGACGCCATTAAATATGTCAAGAACTGGGCCACCATCACGGCTGCAGACACAAGGCTAACCAGAAGAATACTGGCCCTTCTAGACGTCCAGAACGCCTTCAACAGCGTCTCCTCGAGTACAATACCAGAAGCACTGCGCGACCGGAGGGGTAAGCAATTACCTCCTGGCCGCAGTGAATAACTACCTACACAACAGGGTCCTGAAGTCTGATAAAAAAGAAGGACTTGTTGAGTTCAACATGTACGAGGGGATACCGCAAAGTTCGTTCTTAGGACCGCTTCTGTGGAATATCGCGTGCTGCGAATAGACTTTCCAGCCGACGTGCAGCCGGTCGCATACGCGTATGACCTTGCCCTGTTGGTCTCTGACAGACGGAAGGACAAGAAGAGCAAGCCACCAACCAGGCAGTGGAACTAGTGGCTAGCTACAAACTCGAGGAATTCGACTGGCGCCGCAGAAGACTGCGATGGTTCCTATCGTCAGAAGACGGCGCCTGAGAAGACTAAGGATCCGGGTCGACAACCACATCGTTGAGGAAAGCAGAAGTGCTAAGTACCTCGGAGTGTGCTTCGATCGATCCGGGAAGTTTGCCGCACACATCCAGTAGGTATCTGGACGGGCAGAACGAGTTGTTGCAGATCTTGGAAAAGTTCTGTGCCCAAGGAAGGGCCGAGGGCGAGTAAGAGGAGGCTGCTGCTTTCTGTCGCCTCGTTCATTGTCCTCTATGCGGTCCCGGTGTGGTTTGAAGCTTTGGAAGTGAGGACGAATATCAACAGGTTGTCATCTCTCCAGCGAAGATCGATGCTCAAGATAAAGTTGGCCTACCGTACCGTGTCGAGCGACGCAGATGAAGTTATAGCGGGCGTTCCGCCGATCCACTTGCGTGCGGCTAAGTTAAAGAGAACATATGATGCGAGGAGTATGCTCCTTAGGGAGTGGTAAGACGCATAGACACACTCGACGAAGGGAGCCTGGACACGAAGGTTGATCCCGCAGATTGAACCATGGTTCCGAAGGTGGTTTTGTGAAGTTAATTAATACCTCACACGGCTCCTGACGAGCCATGGAGGGTTCGGATCATACCTGTCCAGGTTCAGACTACGAAGAGAATCTTCATGCCTTTACTGTGAAGAAGATATCGTGGAGCATACCTTCTTCCTGTGCCACAGATGGATGGGTTGAGGAGGCTGTCAGGGCTGAATCTACTCACCCCGGAAAACACTGGTTGGGTATATGCTCTGCGGCAGGCGACAATGGGAAGATAATGGTTACAATGGTTCAAACCATCTATGTGAAAAGATACATGAGGCCGCACGGTGGCGCCTGACTAAGGTGGAAAGCAGTGGCGACTGATGTAATTTTGATGTTATTATACTGGTTTATTCTATGTACTAATTTATGATGTTTACAAATTTACTATTTTATTGATTCTTTGTTTTTTATGATTTGGATTTATATGTATATTATGCCTGCCTTATAAAAAAAAAAGCGAAGGCAACTTTACAGGACTATACTCTGTACGAACATGTACAACATATGTAATTCTAGGACATGCGATTGTAATGTCATAATGTATTTAACTATTTTATGTACTTGTTTATGATTTATACACTGACTGCTTTATTGATTATATTTAAACTTTGATGTATTTTGTATATAATGCCTGCCTCATAAAAAGGTGAAGGCAATCTATATTGGACAATACTTTGTACGACCGCGTACAACAAATATAATGTTAGGATATGTAATCGTGACATTATACTGTGCTTATCTATTTCATGTATTTATTTATGGTGTTTTTATACTATATGCTTTATTGATTCTATTTTTTTTAAACTTTGACGTTATTTTTATATGTAATACCTACCTTGTCAAACAAGGTGATGGCAACGTATAAGTGGTTACAACGCATAACGGTCACATTCCAATGAACCCCGAATGACAGCGCAACAGTAACCACAATACACTAGACTATGATATAAGGATATGTACGACAAATATAATTTCTAGGATAAGGATTATTCTGTTTTTCATTTATGTAATTATTCATTAATTAACGCGACGTCTACCAAGTACGACGACACACCAAGACTTTGTATGTTTCATCTAATTTTATATGATATGACCATTCACTATACCGAGTTAAATTAATGAGGATTTATTGCTATCAATTTTCGTGTACGTATATATAATTGTTTTGCTTCACGGTGGTACACCAACACCAGCTGGAACGACAGAGGAATATGGCGTTGACCCAATCCCCCATACCTGTGCTTGTATCGTGTCGGTTGCTCACATGGCCGGAATGGGTGAATTTCCCCCCCCCCAAAAAAAGAGAGAGAGAAGGTACTAGGCGTAAGTCAGGTTTAGGTTAGTTTTTAGGGAAAGAGGGTACAAGGAGGAAGTTAGGTTAAGGTCTAGAGTAGTCAGAGGGTATAACGGCGTGAAGAAAAAAAACGGGACGAAACGTGGCGACTCTTAAGAGACAGGGAGGCAGCCTGGTTGTTGAGGATGTCTTGTCCTGGAGCATAAGCAAGAATTCTCTGGGTCGGGGTACTTCCGATGAAACATCCGGACCCCTCTAAGGTACGAGAGATCAAGAACGGGTGGGGGAGGGGCACTCGCGCATTTATCAATGCGCATGCCGCCTCTTTAGGTTAGGTTAGTAGGGCGGGATGGGTAGCCTCTTGGAGGAGGGACATGGCGGCTCACCACAAGCGAGGAGTCGACAGGCCCTAACGATCCCAAGTGGACCCCGAAGAGGGGCTCCGCTGAAAGAGCCCAAGAAGGAAGGGCAAACGGTTAGGTGTAACTTGCTGCCACGACTCTCAGGGCTGACTGATGATATGCCGAAAGGTGATGCCAGTCGCCCCTGGGTAACGGTGAGGGAGGTTTAGTCGGTAGAAGGTGAGAAAAACACTGTTTCATGGTCGCCTCGGCTCCATGTTCAGTGCCCACTTAGCTTTACGCTAGGTCAGGACGGCCAGCGTCCTGGCTTCGAGCCCTGCACACCCTGCAGGGAGTGCGTAAACGCATTCCTGCCCTCATCGGTTAAACAGAAAAAAAAAGGAAAAAAAATAGAACCTGTTCTGAAGTGATACTTATGTAATACAAAAAAAAAAATCGCGTCAAAATCAGTCTAGTAGTTTTTTGAAAGATGGTGACACATACACACACACACACACACACACACACACACACACACACAAAACACCTCTTATCCCAAACGCATATACCACATCCGTTCCGTCGTGGATAAAAACAATTTTTATAACATTTTAACCCAGACCTTTAAATTATTAGAATTTTATATGTGATCCAAAAAGTATCACTTTAGAAAAAGATACTCAACTAATTTACATGAAAAAAAATAAATAGATCGTTTTATAGATTGATTTTAATAAAAAAGACGAATCTAAAAAAATCTATACGATGAAACCGTTTAGGAAATACAATACGTAGAACACATCTGCATTATAATACAAGAAATATACGTTCCGCTTTGAACTACTTAAGCTATTAATATATTAAAGTAGAAGTTGCCAGTTAACTAGAATATACCTGAACCTCGCACCTTACACAGGTTATTACGAAAGCTATTGATACGCAAATAACTTTTTTTGTTACGACGTAACACATCACCGAAAATTTCTTAGTGAAATTCGTAAATGTAATACATACTACTGTCTTATGCATAATATATTATAGTATATAAATCAAAATTTAGTCCGAATACTGCTAAGTGTTATTATTTTACAAAATTACAATTTTTCGTAAAAGCTGAAGCAGATTAGAAAATTATCAGCAGTTTTTTCTGTTAGTTTTTTCATTTACCTTAAATAAAGACGAGACGATTATAACATATGTCTACGATGGATAACATCGACTGAAATTTACTCTATAACATAAAATATCCAAAAGGGATCCCTTTTGTCAAAAATATTTCTCAGGATACATTTTAAAATAAAAACTGTTTGTTTTTTGTTTTTTAATAAAATAAAATATGAAATTCATAAAATTCTACTAAATTTTTTGTACGGTTTTAAAAATGTTTTTGAACAGGAATTATTTTAATAACATTGTAGTTTTTTTCTTGATTAATCGATCGTAAGAAGCGTCTAAAAGAACACAAGATTAATGATAATAAATTTTAACATCTAATTATAAATATTACCCTCTGAAATTTGTCTCATGTCAATCAAATGAAAGTCATATGTATAGTAATTAGAACATAATTCCATTTTTTACCCCGTTTTCATTATACGTGCCGGCCTCCGTAGCCGAGTGGTAGCGTCTCGGCTTTTCATCCGGAAGGTCCCGGGTTCGAATCAATTTTTCACACACGCTACAATTCGTTCATATCATCCTCTGAAGATATAACCTAACGGTGGTTCCGGAGGTAAAAAAAAAAAAAAAAAAAAAAAAAAAAAAAAATTCATTATACGAATAAAAAGTTTTATAACGAATAAAAAGGTATAATTTGTAGAAGAACAAATTTGTACCGTGTAAGATTAATTTATTTAAAAGATTAAAAAGAGTAAACGGCGAGTGCAATATCAAATAAATGTAAAAAAAGATATCAAAACTGTTCCCCTTTCGGTACGTTCGGTTAGAACATACTGCTTTTCATTAAAAATATAAATTAATTAAAAAGTGATGGCGTAATTCGATTCATATGGATTACAAAACAGATTTTCTAGTAAATTTTAAAAGGCCACCTAATTCGTATAGCAAAACTAATAACGGTATTATTCCATACGGCTAACAACCAGTACTAAGACATCAATACTAAGACATTTGTAGGAAAAGAAAAAACGTAGTAATATTAACGGTCTAGACCTAGGCGATATAAATATCTACATTTAATCAAATTAAATTTACACATCGATGTACATACGCGATTACGTTTAGGTAGTTGTATTTTTACTGGTAAGTAACTGTTCATTTACAGGTAAGTGTATTAATAAACAGTGATTGTAATTCAATACCCTTTAAACGAAAAACTGTACCGGTTGCAATACGAATAACGAAGTTAATAAACGTCAAATATAATTATTATACGTAATGGAAACCGATCGTTTGTAGTAGGTAACTTCTGGTAGAACGGTTGTAGACTCTGGAGCTGGACTGCAGGAGAACAACGGAAGCAATTAAAAGGAAGCAATTGAAGGACGCAATTAAGCTGGCCAAAAGGGAAGCTTGAAAGAAGCTTGTCGGAGAACTGGATGCCCACCCCTGGGGGAAGGCTTATCAGATCTTGATTGGCAAATTGGGCAAGCGCCTCCCCAGGTTGTCTGATGGACAGACTCTTCCGAGCGATAGTGTCGCTCTTCACAGTGATTGAGGAGAATTGGGAGGTAATAGAAGGTGGTCACGTGCCGCGCTTCTCGATAAATGAGTTGAAGTAAGCGGCGGCCCGGATGAATGCCAACAAGAGTCCGGGCCCTGATAGGGTCCCTGTAGCTATAATTAAGAAGCTAGTAGAGAGGCATCCATGACTTGGGCTTGATGTGATGAATGACACCCTTACAGGGGGAGACTTCCCGAGGAGTTGAAAGGAAGCCAGATTGGTCCTTCTCCCCAAGTTGGGGTCCCCACCTGAGGGGGAAACCAAATACTACCTCATAAACGTACTAGGTGAAGTTTATGAGCGGATGGTGGCTGAGAGGTTAAAGGAGGAGCTGGCCGGGGCAGGGGGACTTTCCCCCCTTTCCTTTCGGCTTTCAGAAAGGAAAGTCGACCATCGATACTATTCAACACGTGGTGGACGGGCCAAAACGACATCCGCAGGCACTTGGAGGACGAGAAGGATACGGTTGGTAGTTCTCCTTGACAAACAGAACGCGTTTAACGGGAAGGTTATTCTAGGGGAACTGCGCGGAAAAGGCGTGAGTGCGTCCGTGCTGTCTGTCATTAACAACTACCTTCATGACAAAAGAGTCAGCACATACACTGAGGAAGATACTGAAGAATTCGGCATGTACGGAGGGGTACCACAGGGATCGATCCTTGGACCGCTACTGAGGAACGTGGCGTACGACGGCCTCCTGAGGGAAGAAATGCCGAGTGAAGTCCAGGCGGTCGCATACGTTGACGATCTGGCCCTGTTGGTGCCTGGCTCCACAGTGGAAGAGGTCGAGGAGACTGCCAACGAAGCTGTACGGAGTGAGCGCGTGGCTGTGAGAGAGACGGCTCAAACCAGTTCCAATGAAGACCACGATTCTGGCCCTGACCGGAAAAAGACGGCCGAGGGGGGTGATGGTGACGGTTGAAGGCCACACGATCAGGGAAAGTAAGAGTGCTAAGTACCTAGGAGTGTGGCTTGACACTTCCGGCCGTTTCACCCATCATGTTAATCAAATGACCGAGAAGGCAGAAGGGGTCCTTGCGGGCCTGAGTAGGATCATGATGTCCAAGCAGGGACCATGAACTGGGAAGAGACAAGTCTTCCTCTCCGTGGTCAATTCCATCCTGCTATATCCTGTGATGAGGTCCAAAGAAACAGGAGGAAACTGGCCTCAATTCAGCGCCGTGCCGCACTTAAGATTGTGGCGGCGTACCGGACCATATCCAGCATCGCGTCGCCGGTGCTCGCAAGCGTTCCAATTCACCTGAAAGCCCTGGAACTACAGCGTACACGGGAAGGGATGAATAAATCTGAGGCGAGGAGGATGCAGACAGAAGAGTGGCAGCTGGAATGGGAGACGGCGGAAAAGGGAGTCTGGACAAGGCGCCTGATTCCGTCTCCAGCCGTGTCTCAGGCGGGGGTATGGGGAGATGAACTACTTCCTCACCCAACTCTTTACTGGGCACGGTGAGTTCCTCGAATACTTACACCGATTCGGCCGGCGAACCACTCCGGAGTATCAATACTGTAATGGCGTTGACTCGGCAGAGCATAAGTTCTTCCAGTGCAGCAGGTGGATTGAGGTCCGACAACTCAAGGACCTGTGTCACCTGATCCCTGATAATCTGGTGGGACATATACTCCAAGGATAGCATTATTGACAAGAAGTCGAAGAACTGGCTGCCTGCATCCTTCAAATTAAGGAGAAAGAGGCTGCTGAAAGGGGTGTAGACTGATCGACTCAGGGCGACTATGACCGGAGCAGGACCATAAGATGCCATCGCTTGATTGACTGTAAATTCCATTTTTCAGTAGTCTCTATATGTGTAACATGTTTGCATTATAATGTAAATAATGTATGTAGTATAATTTACAATTTTGTCATGCTTATTGTAATCTCCAACCGTCGAGATGATGTGATGACTCATACACCACTGTAGATATGTGATACTGCACTGGAGACTGTGTTTCAATATATTTATTTGTAACAATTGGTATGTATGTGAATGCCTTATAATGCTTGTATATATAACCACTTTGTTATTGTATCTAGATGTATTTCCTTGTATTTGATGAATATGTACTGCTGGACGGAACGGCTCTTAGTATCTTTGTACGCATGCACTAACTAGCGAACTGCCTTGTTTGGTTATTCCCTAATGGGCTATAATGTAATAAAGTTACATATTTAGCACGAGCCAAGTGATGTGGAACTGTATAAGTTATGTTGAATGTTGTTATCTTTTCGTATTTCGGTGTAATAATGTATAGTTGTAATCATGTAATGAATTGTAGACTACAGTAAACTATCTGAATCGAGGATAGTACCTCATAGCGTTTTTGAAGGGGAAAAAAATAAATAAAACAGGGGGAAAGAATAAACGGGACGAAAGGTGGCGACGATCAGGGCAAAGGAGGTAGCCTGTTTGCAGAGAATGCTTTGGTTCAGGCACACAAGCAAGAGTGTACTGGATCGGGGTACTTCCGATGAAGCATTCGGGCCCCTCTTAGGTTTGAGAGGTCACGAGCGGGTGGGGGAGGGGCACTCGCGCATTTTTGAATGCGCACGCCGTCCCTTTAGGTTAGGTGTAGGTAGCCTCTTAGAGGAGGAACGTGTCGGCTTCCCACAAGCGGGGAGTCGCCGCGCTCTAAAGATGCCAAGAGGACCCCAAAGGGGTGCTCCGCTGCAGGAGCCCAAACGGGAAGGGTAGCAGGTAGGGTAATCTGCTGCCACGACTCCCAGGGCTGACCGATGTTATGCCGAGAGGCAATTCCGGCCGCCCCTGGGATGGGAAGGGGGAGGTATTTTAGTCGGCGAGTGGCCGACACTACCATCTGTGCGGGCAGATGGCGGCTGGTAGAGCTTTTTCCTCCTCCTACGAAAAAAAAAATGATCGGTTGTAGAAATAGCAGAGCATCCGACCGTAAGAATCTTGTCTAAACCCGAAAGGTAAAATATGGGGAATTATTAATGACCAATAAATAAAGAAATATTTAATGACAAAAAGAGATGAATTAATAAATTTTCTCTTTCTGTGCGCGCACGTACCTGTGGAAGGGTACTGAATAACAGGAAAAGTATTGAATAATCGACATCTTTTTCCCTATTAAAGAATAAATAACTACCATATATTACACGAATTCCCACCCAAACGTGACTTTCATAGCTGTCTGCAGTACTGGAATAAAACATTTATTTTAAAAAGTGTAAAATCGTACCAACATCTGATTATATATACGAGTATATGCTTATAATACCATCTCTGCTTTTTAACCGAAAGATTCTGGATTCGAATCCCGGCCAGGTTTGACATTTCGTACGCTACAACATAACTGGACGGTTAACGTTTACGTGTTAAATATTATGCACGAATACTCTAGGAATACGCAATTCATTAACGGCTTTTCCAAACACAAAACCGTTATACAAATATTTAGTAAAAAACATAAATAAATACAAACTATTAAAAAAAAAAAAAGAATTAAAATATACTAAAATTATAAAATATATATGCATTTATTTTGCAAAAAGCCAGCTTATTTTTAAATCTCATTATTTCGTATAAATAATAAACATAAGCTCTGCTGAACGATTATTGTAATAAAATCCCCAATAATCAACGCTTAAAAAGCGTTCTCGAATAATAAAAATTTAAAATTAAATTCACATACAGGCTATTAAAATAATCAGAGAGGAAAAATAAACATAAATTTAAACAAAAAAATTAGTATTTAAAAAATTATATATACGCACATATATATATATATATATATATATATATATATTTTAAACAAAAATGAATCGAGAGATTACTTCAAAATATTTGGTAAATCTGCAAAAATTCGATCCCTGTACACTAATTCTAAAAGCCGAAGAAGGTAAAATAGCCCGCAGTAGTTCAGAAAATGCTACAATCCTGGCTGAAACCTTCAAAAAACTTTATAATCGTGAAGAACCTGCTGAATTGCTCTTAGTAGAAACCAATTCAGAAGTTTTCTCCAAGTGGGAGGAAGCAGATCCCCCTTCAAAGATCCTTCATCGAATTTATATAAGCAGTAAAAGAATTGATTAACTGCAAAGCTTGTGATGAAGCTCAAGTGTTTCCGGAAGTTTGGAAAAATGCCAGTCAAAACACACCGGTAGAATTGTACAGACATTTATATGGATAGGAATATGGAAAGAAGAAACACTACCAAAGCACTGGACGCCTGGTATAATCCACCCGCCTTACAAAAAAGGAGTTAACACAAACCCAGACAATTACAGGGAAATAACGCCGTTAGACTGCATCTATAAAATCCTCTCCAGAATAATCCTAACCAAAGTTAAAAACACTTTAGAGTCTCAATTAGGGGAATATCAAGGTAGATTTAGGCCATATAGACTGATCAGACCACATTCTTACATCAAAATTAATAAAGGAATATTTTAAAATAAACAACAACCATTATTTATAACTTTCATCGACTTTAAAAGGGGCATATGATTCATAGACTATGGGCTCCGTATTCATAGACCAACTTTGCTAGAGATCCTACGAAATCATGGGATTCTCCTAAAATCGGTGAAAATGATAGAATTGCCGTTAACAAACAAGCAGTCCAAAGGTTAAGTTTAGAGGGGAGATGTCTGAACCCTTCACGATAAAGACCGAATTGAGACAAGGCGATGGACTTTCCCCGCTGCTATTCAATATTGCGCTGGACTACATAATTAAAATTTGGCAAAAGGAAAATCCCGTTAAAACAACAATAGGAACCGGTTTAAAAATTCAATAATATATTAGAATTTGCAGATGATTTGACCTTGCTAGCGCTAAATATGGAAGAGGTTAAAAACAAATCACCAGCCTAGAAAAAATTTCCCAAAAGATCGACCTGAAAACTTCTTATAAAAAGACAGAAATAACGGCCACGGATTCCGTCTGCATACGCAAAATCGAAGTTAACGATAAAGTAATAAAAATAGCGGAACTATTTAAATACTTAGATGAAATCATTCGCCGCAGATTGAAGGAAAAACAAACATGACTAACAGAATAACTAAAACAAAAAGAGCATAAGGTCTGACTTGGAACATACAATAAAAAATGTTTCTCGATAAAATCCAAAATGCATCATTATAACGCAGTAGTTCTTCCGGTGGCGCTTCACGCTTGTGAGACTATCTTTCAGATTAAGAATGAAAGTAAAACGGACCTATTACTTAAAACAGAAAAGCGAATTATCGGAATCGGAACTTGTTTAAACAAAAGTTATCAAAAGGATGGAGTCTGGCGAATCGCCACAAATGAAACGGTCTACAAACAAGTCGACCCGATTCTCAGTACGATGAAAAAACGAAGGATATCCCAACTTTTCCACATATTAAAAACACCTGAGATCCAAATTCTAAAACAACCTGTCACAAGGAAATTAACAAAAAAAGAGATCTTCAAGAAATTGGCTTGAGGGTTGAGGAAGCCTGTGATAAAATGAAAATTAACTACGCCCTTCGAAACAATAGATTCAACGTTAAAACATTGGAAAGGGATAAACAAAGTGGAGGTCACAGACGAAATCAGGAAGCAACGATCCGATAGAATGAAGAAATTCTGAGAGAATCGAAAGGCCAGACTAATACAGAATTTCAAGAGGAATTGAAATATGGGTGACTAAAGTGGCCCAATGTGGCCACAAAGGTATAAAAAAAAATAATAATAATCTATGGATTTTGTTAATAAATATTTTATTTAAATATAATTTTTATAACTTGTTAAATTACTTTCCTTTACCGTAATAAGTGAATAAAAATTAATAGAATTTTTTTTTTAACTTATTACAGAACGTTTTGAAATTTACTTAAAAATACAAACCTGCGAACTCGCTTAAAACTGAAGTAACGATTATCATTAAAAACTATTAATTGAAAACGTTTTTTAAACGGTCTGTTAAAAAGTATCATTGCCGACGCGATTCGATAAAATGTCACAAGAATTACCGATTCTATTCGTTCATTCATCCACCAATATAAAACATTACAAAGAAAGAAAATTATACAGCTCTAAATTATCGCACGTCTCTGATAATTATAAAACAAAACGAATCGTTTAACAAACACAGACAAAAAAAGAAAAGCGATTTTAAATAAAAAATTTCGTTTGATAATCACTGAATGTTTGTAGTTTGTAGCTTTGTCTAAGCGAGAATATTTTATAATTGCTATGTACACACAACACAGTAAAACACAGTATTAAAAAAATATTAAAACAGAGTTCGGACAGATAAAACTGAATTATCGCATTAAAACGTTACGGACGAATTCCCGTTTACGTTCATGATTATTTCATGCTATCCGAGTAAGAAGCCGATTACTCAGGACAATCTACAACTAGAGATGCTCATTAATGTTCATAATCGATAATAAAAAGATAGTGTATCAGATCAGATCGAGTTAATAGTCGTAGCCGTTGAATAACAGATTTCAAAACTGAATAAGTCGATTTACAATCCCTAAAAGTATTAAATTTCAAGAAGGCTGGATTCTACATCGTTAAAATTTTCGTACACCTACATTAAGAAACAGAATTTATTCAAAAAATATCCCACATCTTACCGACGGGAAAATATCGAGGAGTTACAAAATTCACTTAGACGACGTACCTTCTAGATGAAAAAAAAAGAAATATTTTTACGACAAATACGGTGCGTATAAAAAAACTGTCGATTATGAATGAAAAGCTCAATCGTAAAGAAAGAGAAATTCAAATTCCGTACATCTAATTTATAAAGCGATAAAAAAAAAATCATCTCATAATAAACTAACATCTGTTAATATAATCAGCCATCTTAGCGTTTCGTGACCGTTTACAAAATGATATTTTCGGAAAAACAAATCTTTAAGACAGAAACAACAGAACTTTATAGAATTATCCTGTAAATTTAGAAGGAAAGAAATTAAATAAAAGGAAAAATATACGGGTCGGTCCGACACGCAAGAAAAAGAAATCAAATCACCTTTAAAGAATTAAGTCCGCTTCGAAAAGTATCAAACAAAAACGAATCGACCTTAAAAAAGGCCGATTAAAAAAGCCCTCGGTATTTGAAGTATACCTTAAAATTATCTCACAAGAATCGTCCGCCTTCCGGGATCAATGTCGACGGTGACGGCAAGGTTTTGTGCAGTGAAAAAATAATGGAACCGGTTTACAGTTTTTTTTAAGGACGCTCAGCCGATCCTGTTCGCGGACGACCTTTGATTCCTACAACTTCCCCGTTAAAGGACGCGTTCCTCCACCCTCTTCGACCCATATTTTCAAGAGATAATACTGCCCGTGTTATCGTTCAGTGCGACGACAACACAGATTCATAATCAGTATAAAACATATACGAGTATATTATAAGGAATCACTTTTTAATAATTACGTTTATCTAATACGACTTACGATTCGTGGGATCGTTTCGAAACAAGCTTGTTCGTTTCCAGCGTAAAAATTATATTCCTACAATAGCCACAAAAACCTATTATATTTCATAAAATAATTTAAAGGGAAAGAAAAATAATCGAATATGGCGAGTAATATCGGACTTCAATTTTCCACGATATCGCGTAACAGTACGGAAAATAATAACGAAACTCCTATCAAATACTCTACGAATTTAGGAAGGACAGGAAACAAGTACGCGATACGAATATTTAAGTCGTGAACAGTATTATATTATACGTATTTCAAAACGTGCTTACATACAAAATTAGAAAGAACACGAAACATCTCTACGTCTTTCATTTTGGCACAGTTTTAGAAGTATTCTCGCGCGCGTACACAAGTCCGACCTAATCCCTATTCTTACAGCCAAGCAAACGTTTAGAAACATTATTTTTAGCTTGACCCGAAATGCAGGGTACAGAGCCGTCCTACAACATGATAAGAAGAAGAAAACTGACGGTATGGTAAATAAGATCGCTAAGCGAAACAGAAATTGTAATCTTAACTGCATAAACTAACATAGAAATAAATAATTAGATATTTATTTTATATGTTAATTAAATAAAATGTCACAGTAAAATTATATGCATATATACACACCCTTAAGTATGCGTATCTATAACAGCGAAATCTTACAAACTATTAAATAGAAAAGAAAAAAACAGAATTTTATACCGCAATAGAAGCGTTATTCTTTTGCGTTTATAATAAAAAGTACTCCGTTTTTCACCCGTTTCGTCGATAAAATAAATTAAATACTCTACAAATTTCTTTTAACAAATTAATATTACAATATATTTAATAACAGCGTTTTTATTTGTCGTTTAAGAGCATCTAGTACCTTGTATCTCGATAATGTTATTTTTTCTATGTTTAAGACCCATTATCTCAGGACACGAAAGGGGAAATTTTGCACAGTCGTTTTAAGGCTTTCTTTTAGCTACTGAGTTTTTTCACACTTTTACTACAAAAATTTTTTCACTTGCAATTTTCCCATTTTTTGAAGCTAATTTTTCGCACACAAATTTATGTGGCTTATAAAATATAAATCATCAGGTCTTAAAAAAAACTTAGCAGCTCTTGCGTACGCAAACGCGCTGTAAAAGTTTCACTTTTCTACTTTAAGCGGTTCACGAGATAACGGGTCTTTTATTTAAACGACATGCTTTTTCGGAAAACGATTAAAAACATCGTTTACTGCGAGTCAAAGCGTCCCGGCTCCGTATTTCGCATCGCCCGGGGTTTCTTCCTCATCATCGCTATATTCCGGTAGAGTACTTTTTTCTGTTTTTCGTAGTTCCACGTTAATAAACTATTTTCGCTTCCTTATCAGCTTTTTTTTTCACGGACGATAGTTCACGATGAACCGCGGACAAAGCCCGTACAAAGGGTTTTCATCCGTCTGAGATTTTTAAAAATTAAAATCTCATCGCCCGTATTGCACGCTTCGTGTCTTTTATATTACGTATATTTTTTTTTTATTACGACACAATAGTAGCCCTGAATTTCATCGATAAGTTTGTCTGTCGGTCGACCCTTCCTGAAATTTTTTTACAGTTTTCTAACAAAACATTCTTCAAATCTCCGCGGAGATTTTGCGATCGCGAGCCGCAAATACTTCATCCGCTTCTGAATACGACCAAACTTTTAAATGTAACCGAAATTAGCAAAATTTCCCTTTCATAATTACTAGACGGCCCCGAAAACAAAAACAAATAATAATGTTTAAAAAAGCTTCGAACTTAGGGTTTTTCAGCGAGTAGGTTTAACAAAAGAATCGCCGGCCTCCGTGGCGCGAGTGGTAGCGTCTCAACCTTTCATCCCGGAGGTCCTGGGTTCGAGTCCTGGTCAGGCATGGCATTTTAACACACGCTACAAATCATTCATCTTCATCCTCTGACGTAATACCTCACGGTGGTTCCGGAGGCAAAACAAAAAAAACAAAAATTAACAAAGAATCAATTTTGCCGCAAAAAATATTATTTTTGCTTATTTTATTGTTTTATATGAATAACATAACATTTGAAATAAGAAAAAAAAAATCGAATTTTTAAAAAATAAAAGGTACAAAAAAACAGGACAACAGTCGATTTTAATTTGGTGATCGCATAAAAAAAGAAATTCTATTTTAGCTGTCGATAAACATGAATTCTTTTTCGATTAAATCACGTGTTTTATAGAAATACTACTAAGGAATGTAGAGGTAACTTAAAAGTGTCGATGAATAACGAGATGAAAAAAGGATTATCGAAGGAAGAACCGCTTTTATTAAAACGGCTACGAACCGACAGTTGAACAGTAACATCATAGCAAACACAGCTATTATATAACGAAATTTTTATTGTAATGTGCAACCACGAGGTTATTTTTTTTTCTGTTATTACATACGGCTTAGATTCTTAGTATTTTTAATGGATATTCTCCTCTAACAACCATTTTTATTTGTTTTATGAATATATGGAATGTGTGTTTTTAAAACTCTCGATTTGATGCAAAAAAAAAAAATCATTACCTGTACTTAGAATAGAAATAACTCGTAGAAACAGGCAAAAATTGCTCCAAAAATTGTTCGTCCTGAATATACTAAAATTCTAATATATTATACAATGTTTTAACGAGGAACATTAAAATTAGACTAACTGAAACATAAAAGAAAAACAGGATGCTATTTACGTTACAAATCAGCTGATTTCGAAGTCGAGAGTTCCAAGGTTCAAGTCTTAGTAAAGATAAAAATTTTTATACGGATTTGAATACTAGATCGTGGATACCGGTGTTCTTTGGTGGTCGGG
>JAAAKQ030164211.1:0-12645 GCA_010016005.3 Zanna intricata | reverse complement strand
ACATAAAAGTACAAATAAGGAATCATATTTAGATAGAAATAGAATACATTTAAGAAAGATTCAATAATCAGAAAACGTAGAGACATACAGAAATACAGAGCACACAAAGGGAGCTTGAGAGAAAAACCCCAGTGTATACGGGAAAACAGGTAACTGGCCAGTGACAAACCAATCCCAGGCGCAAGCAAAAGCACATCGGACCGTAACGAAATTGTTTTTCGAGGTCTTGTTGATGATGGGACAAAGGAGTCCCAGTGCTTAATTACTGCCGCCCATTAGTGCAAACACTAATGAACGACAGCTCAGCAGGGGGCTGTTCCCTATCCCCTCACCACATTATCTTCCCAGTTCTTCTGTTGAAGGATATGTGAAATGTAATCAGATATGGCCTGAAAGCTTTCCGCATTAGCCAACATGTGGCCGACAATGTTGTAAGTCGTCAGAAGTCCAATTATCCCCTCACGCATTCCCCACATCCGAAAGATGAATCAATCCATCCTTGTATCGTCTCAACGAATCTAACACATTCACGCTAGAGATAACCTTTCTTTCAGTTCGTACCAAACCTACGTCATAAACTCGATGATTAAGAAGTCAGACAAAGACTCTTCCTCTAGAACATTCAATTTGCGAATTTGTTCTCCCTGTTATTTGGTACAAACGTCAGATCTATTGTTGAAGACGACGACCCCCGGATGAAGGTGGCCGTATTTGAGTTGAAGCACATTATCTCAGTATCACCACTCTACCCCGCAGGTGCGTGCCTCGAATGTCGGTAACAGTTCCCACAAAATCTATCGCTTTCGCGTTAGCCACCGTCCTCCGTCCGATGCCGATGAAGTTCCGTGTGTAAGTCGAACAAAAAATAGGAGGAATCTGTTGAGGAGCAGTAACATGAAAAATTGTCATGGCCCCAATGTTAGCCCATACGAATCCTTTATCTGAGCCATTGGCCACTACTGGTATCCCTGCTATAACAAACCCGATCGCTGCATCAGACCCGAGTATCCATCAACCACACCTGATTCATGGAGCGCCCAGCTGGCGGTTCCGAGAGGATTATCACATCAGCTGTACGCTGGAGGGCCACTTTCCCAACAGAAGTCCAGGCAGCTTCTGTTTCTGCTTCTTCCAGAATTCAGTTGCAAAACTTCATGACCAGGCATGCAATCGTTCATCTTGTGGCCCTTCATGCTACATAACGCACATCTTCTCGGGCTGGGGCATTGGTCTCGGTAATGGCTCTCTTGACCACAGTTAAAGCGCATCTTGGTGCGATCCGGCCCATTGCAAGATGAGGACGAGTGGCGTAGAGCTCAGCACCTAAAACACGTTCTTTCAGGGTCACGTAACATGGCTCTGCAATTCACCCAGCTAATGCGAATGCGCTTCTCTACAATCGTCGTGCTGCTTCATAGGTAGTGACCACCGTTGCGTTCTGATTTTTTCCAAAAACCGGCCGCAGAGAGGAAACACGGAAATCGGCCTCCTTGCCGACCACCTGCCTCACCGCTGCTGTTACCTCAGTCGCAGTTACGTCTTCCTCGATATTATTAATATGTACTACAGCACGACGATTGTTTCTCGATCTCAGGTCCACCTTAAGGTCGGATGCTGTATTCTGGATGGCCATTTTCAGGGAGCAGCTTTTTCTCTCCCTCTCAAACGGATGCAGAGTTCTCCTCTACCACTCTGCCTCACAGACAAAATGTCTTCAACTTACTGACCCGCTACTAATTGTTTAACTGCCTTCAATAAATTGGTATAAAAATGCCCAGCCGCTTTCTTTCTCTCCTGGAGTGGTACGTCGAACTGTAGAAGCGACCGGGATCTGTTTGCCTCCAGAAGATTGTTGATCCATCACTGTAACAGCTGAGCCTGCCCGCTCAAAGAGGTATAGCACCAGCCGTTCCACTTTCCTCTTGAATTTATCCAATGGTAGAACAAATACAGGTGGCCTACATCCGGAGAAATCCCTCTCAGAGCTCGTATCATTGAGTTCAAACATGCATCCTCACCCTCCTCAGTCATAACAGACGGTATACCTCCAACACTACGATGTAGATGTATCTCGACCAAGAAATCTATTGCTGTCTTCCAGTAATTAAGACCCCTGCTGCCGCTCAGAGTTAATTTCATGAGCACTATTTGATTTTGCCGAAACCAAATCAAGGAATCGACATATTTTGGCCCCTGTCGCCGGTGGCGTGTCTTACTTTCGCCATAACACTATGAAATGAGAGAATGATTCGTATATAACTCGATATCTGACTTCCTCACAATTTCTAACAATTCTATCACGGTCGCAACTTATTGTGAGAGAATGATTCGTAAATAACAAACACAATATCAAACTTCCTCACAAGAATTTATTTACCCAAAACAAAAACAAGCACTTAACAACGCTTAACAAAATCTATACATAACAATTTAAACTTTCATGCAGTTCAAAGGCAGTGTCACCTATCGGAATTACGTTACATAAATGAGCCAGTGAACAGTGTCCTCGCCTAGCTGTATATACTGTTCGTTGTACATCTAGAAAACACTAGAAAAGTCTATTTGCTTCTATTACTAATATCTACTTTATTTATAAATACAATTAATTCCAAACAATATAAATAATTACATTAATTACAAAACTAAAATTTATCAATGCAAATTGCCAAATAAAAATTCATTCTTCTCTAAAAATAGTAATTCAAACAAAAAAAAAAAACAACTTTACTGTTTCTAGTACATTCTGGCAAATTCGAAATCTGATTACACACAACAAAGGCTGAATTATTTAAATACTATTAACATACAAATGAAATAATATTAACAAAATGTTATTATTAAATATTTTTAATATAAAACATTTAACAATGTTTCTCACTTTACTTAATTATTTCTTTATTTTGTGGACTTCAATATATATGGGGAGTTAAATAATTTTGATAAAAACCTTGTACTACAACAAGTAATCGGCCAATTCCTGTTCACTGCCGCCACTAGCTCATCATCTGTTTGGGTGGTCGCTTCTGTCTTCTGCGGTTTGTCACCTCTATTCTCAGGTCCTTGCTGGCAAAGGACTATATATTCTCAGGTGAATCCTCTACCAGCAAGTTCGTCCAGGGCACTTTCCCCATCTGCTCTGTTAAGGATACCACCAATTCAAGTGTATCTTTAATCTCTCTTTGTATTCGGACACGCCCTCACCAGCCCATTCAAACTCTCTATCCCACTGAACAATTTCTGAAGAGTCGGAGGAATCGCCGGTCCTAACAAAGGTAAATATCCTTTACAACACGACTTGCCCGCCTTCTTGGCCGATGAGTCCTCTCAGTTCCTATCAGAGTCTTCAAAATCATCCCTGGTTGCCTGTTGCTTCCTTTTCGGAGCAGGCAGTGAAGGTGAGCACGAAGTCAGACGTTTATTACTCTGTCTCATCTCTTCCGTGAAATCATTCTCCATTTCCACTTTGCTCGGAGCAAGTTTCGTCGTGTAGCCTCATTCTCTGACAAGTAAACGTTGTCCGGTCGTTATCGAGAGCGGCGAGCTCTCGATAGATCGAGGTTAGTTAGATCGAGGTTTTTCCTTGTCGACCCTACCTGGTTCCTTCCGTCGCGTCCGATCCTTGTTGGGTTTCTCTCTCATTACTACTGTCCCATCCATCGTCAGTTGTAGGGGAGGGCAGGTTTCTCGCTTCCCTCCGAGGAAGTTCGAGTGCTGATCCGCTCAATGAGCATTCCTCATCTGTTACTCCGCAAAACGTCGCGTGAGTACTTCCAACCGCCTAACAGTACCTCCGCGAGAGGACAAATGGACGTCCTGGGCGTCTTCCGTGTGAGACATTTTTAATTAAACTTGATAAAATTAATCAAATCCAAACGATGTTGACTAGTTTGAACCACAAATCAATGAAATACAAATTATAAGATAATCAATGGTTCACTGCGAAAGAGAAAAATTTTCCAAAATTTCCCTTCACTAATCAGCTGGTATAAATTAAGTAACTGTACCTAGCTATGAAACAAATATTCCTTAGTAACCGTAGGTTACCGCGAAAAATAAACACAAAAAAACTGACAACTAAATAACAAAATCGTAAATTAAGCACACAACTAATGTTAATTAAATTAATTAAACGAAAACTACCGAAACTTAAGATCACAGGAAACGTGAAGTAACCGAAGAACGTAAACTAACCTACATAGTACAAACATAAACTTTTTTTTTTTTGTTTCACCTCCGGAACCACCGTTAGGTTATATGTTCAGATAATGAGATGAACGAATTGTACCGTGTGTGAAAATGCCATGCCTGACCGGGATTCGAACCCGGGACCTCCGGATGAAAAGCCGAGACGCTATCACTCGGCTACGGAGGCCGGTCAGTACAAATGTAAACTAAGTAAAACGAACACAAAACGAAACGAACAACGAAAAATAACGGCTGATAAACAAGAAACAACAAAAATTATTTAAAAAAATCACAGTAACAGTAAAATCACAGCCCAATATGTAAATATATATATTGGGCTGAAGAACGAACACAATCTTGGGAAACACCACATCAAATTTGTATTTTTTACATTAACTCAGTTTTAACCTTTACTTTTGTAGTATGTTTCGAATACAAATTGTCGTTATTACTTAAAAAATAAGTCATGTGTGAAACAATCCATATATTTATTTTTTTAATTTAACTTTTAGAATAATTCTGTAATGACTTAACAATTTAATAAAAATGTATTCTACCTTAGATCTCCTGATGCTGTTCATAAATTAAAAATTATTATTATTTGTAAATTAAAAATTCGTTATAAAACAGTTAAGCTTAATGACCTCAGGACTGATTTTAGTAATCTTTTATGTATTTTTGCAGTAGTAAAATTTGAATGTAAAATAATATTTCTGAAATTTTCCTTTTGATTTTATTTGATATCCATATGAGCTCTTGAAAGTTGCTAGAATAAATTTTACTTATAACAGTTAAGGAATTAGTTCCATAAACAATTAATATTTTGATGCATGTAATTTTTTTTTCCAGAGAGAAAATGCTGCAATTTTTTTATATTACAATAATTTTAGTATTTATAAGTAAAATTAACGTATTAGGGTATGACAATTCTGATTTTCTGTCCAACTATAATGAACTAAGTAAAGGTTCTCAGGAAAAAAATTATTATGAAGACGAAAGCTATATTGATCAAACTACCCAGGTTGATAGATATCTTAAATCTGTAAATAAAAATTTAGAGAACATTGAAAAAGAATATTTACTTGCATTGTGGGATTACCGAACTAACATGACAAATGAAAATAAAAAAAAAATGGTATGTTCAGTTACTTTGTGTTTTACAATTATCTCATTTTTTTAAGATTTAAAATATACATTTGAAAAACATTTTTAATTTTTATTTTAATTATTAGTTGAACTAATACTTTAACCTAATGTCATTTGGATACTATAAAATCTATTATTTTAAAAGTTAATTTAGTGCATTGTGCCACAAATGATGCTTGTTTTCTTTTTAATTATCCTCTGAACGGTAGTTCTGGAGGCTAAGCAGAGAAAGAGAGGTCTTCCTTTTAATGTTCAGTTATAAAGATTCAGTTTTTCTTAAATTCAGTTATTAGTTTTCATTAGTTATTAGTTCTTTTAATTGTTTGAGTCGAAATAGAGATATTTTAACAAAGAATTATTTAATAACTCATTTTCATAATTGCATTCTGTACCAGAATAAAGTAAAATCAGATCTTTGTTACTTTTGCTCCTACTACTTGATGATTATCTACTTGTTACTTAAATATTAAGGCCTTATTAAATATAATGTTCATCACTGAAATGTAAAATTTTTAAAAAATTACATATTTTTATTGTATCACATTATACAACATAATGAAAATATTATATGACATAATATATGCTCACTACTTTACTTATGTTGTGGAAGCACAACATAAGTAAAATATTTTATGAGAATATATATTTTTCAACTTTATATTCTAATGAAGAATCTTATCGATCAAAAAAACCTTTATATTTTTAATTATTGATGCATATTTATGGCAGCTGTCTTTCTTAAAGACCCTATGGTACTAACTGTACTAATTGCTTTTTCAGAGCAATCTATTAAAAATGTTAAAATATATAAATAAGAATAATACTTCAAATGCATGGGAAAAATGTTATGAATTAATAATTAAGAAGCTTTACCAATTTGATAATAAATCTTTATTGATTGCTCCATTTATCTCTGGCAGAATTGTAGAGTTCAAATCCTGGTGGAACTTAGAATTTTCTGCACGCTACTAAATTCATTTCTCATCATAAGAAAAGAGATTGGTAGCTGTAATTGGCCTTAAATCTGTAGTTCTTGCAGTAATGTAGATAAATGAATAATTAACATTTTAAAAAAGATAAATCTTTATCCTTATTGCTAACATGTTCTTTGTATAATGACTCAATAACAACAAATATTTGTGTTAAGATTATTAACTTTTATTTTTTAACACAAACAATTATGTGTTAACGTTACTAAATTGTTTTAATCTTTAAATATGTTTTCAGAATTATAATAAATTGTCAGAGACATAGAAAAACATACATTTTTTAAAAAGTTTTAATATTTTAACTGATAATGTTTTTAAAATCCACTTAATATTTTGTTTTTAATTTTTTAACTTTAAAAAAAAGGAGGAAGTTCTCAGTTTAAAATTTATAGGAAATTAAAAAAATTTTTAATTTGTTTACAATTTGTAGAAATCATTTCTGCGACCAGTCAGATTTTCTAAGGGAATGTTTGGGGGAGAGGGGCAACACCAACTTTTTTGTACAATTTGGAATCAACTGAACACAGTTCTGCAATGTTTATATATGTATGTATATGATATTTTTGCCCTTCTGTTAAAGCAAATCTAAACCAATTGCAAATTGAGCCGTATTGATTTTCAGATGAATTGGTTCTTAGAAACCAGAGTTAGAGCCAAAAGAACAGAATTTTTGAGCACATTTTCAATTTTGTTCATTCTACTGGACACAATTTTTAACAGATTTTGATGAAATTTGTTAGAATGATATAAACCTAGTGGAAATAACACCATACTGGTTTTCAAACAAATTGTTTCACAGAAACCAGAGTTAGAGTTTCACAGAGATTGGAAAAAACTAGTTTTGGGTATGTTTTCAAGGTTTCATGTTGAAGCCGAAATTAGATTATTACGAGTACCAGTTGTGAGCTGGTTTCTCAATGGTCTTACCATTGGTTCATACCAAATTTGATTTGGTATGAAGGAAAGGAGTTAATGACCAAAAAATAATTTTGAAGTTTCAATCATTTCTCATCTGTGGTGGGTCAATTTGAACTCAATTTTTTTTTGTGAGTACCAGTCCAAAATCACACATATTATGTGGGCAATGGTATCAAAGTTGGTTTTTGGCATGTAGAATGTTAAGCAGTTGTACAGCCACAACTTAAAAACTATTTGAAAAGGGGGAAGAAAGAAAAACATAAACATACAAGTACAATATACTTATTAGAACAACACACAGTACCTTGCTGTATTATAGAAGAACATTTGATAGTAACAGCATGAAGTAGAAAAAAAATCACTGAAAGCTAGCTAAAATATTGAAAGCAGTATTATTTTCAAATATCATTACAGCAGTGTAAAACCTTTCTTTGTTAACTAAAACCAAAAATTCTTTTTCTGATCTACTTATTGTCACAGAGTGTTTTTGCAGTATTATTTAGTTACATAGATGATTTGGACCTTTTTTTAATTGTATTTGTTGTAGCATAAAATAAATTGCAAAGACTCATTTTGATAGCAACATTTTCACACCAGACTTCAGAGTAATTAATTGAAAAGTAATATATTGTTAAAAAATACATAAATGTTAAAATACGTATTGTTTTATTTAGCACAATTTTTTAAGTTGATTTTATTTAATTATTTTTGTTTAAAAAGAAAAAATGAGAAGTGGCTTGAGGTTTTATTCGAAATTGAAGTTTTATTTGAAACTTGGGATTTTTTATACTTAAATGTTATTAATAGAAATGACCACTTGAATGCAAACCTTGTGATTGCCACTTGATTGCAATGGCCACTTGATTGGACTCCAAATTGAAAAAATTTGGGAAAACTTTTTTACTTTTTTCTATCTCAATGAATTAACTGACTACATATAAAAAAAAATTAAACTGCTTGATCTCTTTTTCTTTTCTTTTCTTTTTTTAAGGAGAAGGCAAAACTAAAATTACGAGACTATAGAGTTAATGTCAGAAAAGAACTTTTACACTACGGAGAAGGTGAATTAAGATCCTTTCATGTTAGACGACAATGGCAGTTACTTATTAATATTGGAACTGATATTTTGGATGACTATCCTTACAGCAAGGTAAGTTAAATTTATTAATAGGGTTTGAAAACAGATAATGATTATTACACTTCATTTTCTATTACTTTTACATCTTTTAAAATAGTGAATAAAGGTTTTCTTAACTTCAGAACTTATGTATTAATTCACTGATGTACTTATCTATTGACTTATCTAGATTTTAATCAGGCTACGTAACTTTGATGTTATTCAAAGTAAACTTTTACATTATTGAGAGCAGTTTCAGAACAATTGGGAAAAAATGTTCAAGTTTACTGGAAAGTATTAATAATAATATGTTAATAATTTAGTCTACATTAGGATTTTATTTCTATTAGTTAGATACTTGCAGAGTTACTAATTTCTTTTACTAGTTATAGTCTCTTTTTACTAGATAGTTTACTTGTAGAGAACTGTTCAATAGAATAAATAGATTAGAGTTCAATAAATTATGCAATTATCACATGTGCTTTCTTTCAGCTTTTATCCAAAAAAAAGTGTAAAAGAAATACAGTACATGTTTGAGAATATGTATGATAATGATTTAGGAAAAATATAAAAATTAGAATAATTACATTTCAATAATAGCACATCATTTCAATGCACACAATTGTACTTGACAATGAAATCATTACTAGACGGTTCTCTCAAGTCTTCTCAGTTTGGGATTTAGCTTTTACCCTCTGTCTCCTTTCAATCAGAAGCCAACCCTTTTCCCAGAGTTCACAAGAAAGATTAGAGAACTGTTATTCTTTATTACTGTATTTTTCAAGTAACAAAAGAGAGTGTGTCTTGTATCTTCTGCAGGAAATGGATCTTTCCCAACTCTTAAAGTAAAACTAAATTTTAAATCAAACATAAAAGTAAAATAAACATTTTTGTACAAAAACATTGCAAATCTGCATCTTTTGATATAGAAAAAGCATTTAAAATTAACAATATTCGCTATGAGAAAACAATATTAAAATATGAGAAAGATTTTCCCATTAAAATTAAATAAATAAACTTTTTTTAAATTATATTTTTGGACAATTATATTACAAACATTCATCATTTTCCACACAAAAAAAGACGTTAATATTCACACAAATGTGCAAACATTTTTTTAAAAAAAAAGTCAATCTTGAAAACCACAAATATATGGAAGATCGTACAATAAATGAACTAATCACATTGAATAACTCAACTCTCAGGAATATATTAATTACACTACAATAATGAAACCAAATAATACTGCTGCATATTGGACTAATATTCTCCTATAAAAACAAAGAATATATGCAAGCATTATTGAGAAGGGCAATCAAATATTAACAGACTTCTGTTTTAACATTTATTAGCACCGATTAAATATACAAAAAATATTTATATCTTTTTTACATAATCTCTCTAAAGTTTGATTCATTTTTTCCAATGTGTGGGAAGCTATTGAATCCCTTCTTCATAAAAAGTATGAGTACTTTTTACGAAGAATCAACCTCTACTCTGTTGTTGCTCTGATATTGATGTCTTCTCAGAGCCTTCTTCAATGATCCAAATAAAAACAAATCACAAGAGGATAAATCTGGACAATATGAGGAAGTTCTAAGGCTTCCCACTAAATTTCATCCAATTTATCTGGTATACTCCTAGAATATGGTCGGTGTTATTGTGAGGGAGAAACACTTCTCTGATTGGCTAATATTGTCTTTTGTTCCTGAAGCTTTGAACTTTGTCCAAAAGCTTGAAGTAATACTTAGCTTGCACAGTATGATGTTCATGGCGAAAATTGATGAGTATGCCTCTCCACTCTCAGGGGATTGTTGCAAGGACTTTTCCAGTTGATGAATTCATTTTCACCTTTACAAGATAAGCTTTTCATACTTGTTTCATTTCATACTTGTTCATTTCGATTCATGATTGCAGAGATGGAACCACCTTTCATAACATGTGACTATTCAATGCAAAAAAAAAAAAAAAATATTTTCCTCTTATCAAAATCAATTCAAAAGCCTTTGGCAATTTTCTGTCAGATCTGTTTATGATTTTTGGACAACAGTCTTTGAACCCACATCGCACAGTCTTTGCAGAACCCAAGGAGCAGCAAAAAAGTAGAAGTTGGTTCTTCATAAAAAGTATGAGGACTTCTTATAAAGAAGGGATTCCAAAGCTGATGGAATGGAACTTCAATGACTGATACCCACTTTCAAAGCAGTTTCACAGACCATAACGTGCTGATTTTCTTCAGTGAGGTCATGGATTGATTAAATATTGTCATTCATCATACTTGTTTTTACATAACTAGTTAGTCTCATTTCTACAATTTCACACCTTTCTTTAAATTTGCTTGCTTGTCATTGACTTGCTCAACTGCACACGGAGCCTAGTCAGAATTTCAGATTGTTGGATGTTTTCACTCACGAGAGATTTTAAGATATTATGTTATGCAGTTTACTCTCTTGCTCTGGCATGATGCTAATAACTAGGGAAATGCAAATGCTGAAGCAGCTAAAGCATCCATCATCTCCTCACATTTCCACTGTTAATTTCCCTCCCATTCATATTTGTATGCAAGTCTTGAAGACCATTTTATATTTGATGACCATTATAGTAATAAAAAACAGCTCTTACATAACAAGATATTAATCATAACTTGCCAACTACAATGGATCTGTATAAACCCACTAACTCAATATACCTCAATGATAAGAAATTTACATATTAGATTTCATAAAAGTAATTTTTTTAAATGATATCAAAAATATTATTTAACATAATATTAAAGATGTTTCTTAGTTGCTTCAAAACATGCACCAATAATGGCAGCAACATCTGTAATATGATTAATGAAGTAGCTGTAAAAAGATGTTGAATCACAATTCTATTTATTTAGAAAATGAATTGTGTATTAATTTGTTTTTAAAACAAAAGGAAGAAACATAATCTGCCCTAATTTTATTCTATATTTTTAACAAAAATTTATTCATTGACAAATAGGTTTGCAGAGTAGAAGTGATCATCTATCTCTCAACATTCCTTTAAGTTGATTTAATTATTTTCTTTGACAAAATTAAGACTATAAATCTGTTTCCCTTTTGTTTAATTAACCATGTATACTTCATTTCTTACAATTCATATCATTGTCTTTTTAGAGAAGGCAATGTACAAATTTCATTTACAGCTAAATGCAATAATTAGGATGATTCTGAAATCAAGATGATATTGTAATCACTAAAAACTTTGGTTTTTGGATATCAACGGAAGTATCCTTTTTAACCATCCCTGAATCCATTTTGATTAGTTTCGGTGTGATGTACGTACATACGTATCTCGCATAACTCAATAAACAATTAGCTGTAGAATGTTGAAATGTTGGATTTGAGACTGTTGTAACAACTAATTGTGCACCTTCCCTTTTGATTGTAATTGATTGATCAAAAAGTTCCAAAAAAGCCCAAAATCCAAAAAACAATTGAATTTTGTACTCAGAATAAGTCCTCATTGAGAGATTTTCAATGATATATCATATATGATACTTATTTTCAATAGTTCTAGAGTAACAGTCAAACAAAATTTTAATTAATAAAATATTTGGATTGTACAAGGGTACACATCAGTTCGAATCAGACTTCATCTTCATTTCTTTATTTTTAATTTTTTTTTTAATTAAAAAAAGTTAAAAGTTTAAAGTTTTATTTATTGATTTATATTTAAAATCAATAAATAATTATTATCCACTGATTATAAAACAGTGTTTACAATAAATAATAATTCAATATTAACAGTAAAAAAAAAATGTTTAAATGTGAAAAAATATCAAAAGTTAGTAATGAAATAAAATTTTATGTATTTTTCATTTTTAAAAAATGTATATATGTAATTTAATAGGCGTACAAGGAAGTCGTGTGTTGTCCACATCAGATTTTTTTTTTTTTTAATGATAAGTTACAAGTCAAGTTGGCAACTTGAAGATATATTTTATTTATTTAACATTATTTTAATTTATATTGGATTGTAACTGGGTAATGACTTATATTTTAAAGTGATTCTGATATTCACAATTTGAAATTGTTTGTAAGTAAAAACTTGAAAGTCATAAAAATTGTCATTAAGCTTAAAAAAAAAAATAATAATATAAATTATAATACGTCAGCCAATCTTGACTCATTTCTGGTAGAAGCTGGCCTCTGTGGCTGAGTGGTAACGTCTCACCCTTTCATCTGGAGGTCCTGGGTTCGAATCCCGGTCAGGCATGGCATTTTTCACACACGCTACAATTCATTCATCCCATCCTCTGAA